>JAECUM010003331.1:0-133188 GCA_016617855.1 Megalonaias nervosa | reverse complement strand
CATCTGCTTGATGAACCTCATTAGGGACGCTGACATCAAAATGTGCATATTGAATATTTTTAGGTGGTGGTAGATAAATTTGCCATATTGCCTGTCGTGTTAACCACGCTGCAGCAACAGAACGTGAAACTTTTGCTGCTTCAGATAATTTATTAATAGCTGATTTACCTCTCCAATATCCTCTTGGGCTATAATAAATGGATTCCATTATAATATTTATATAATTAATTACCAGCCCCTAGCATTATTTTACCTTTCATGGCAGATTTTACTAGAAAAGTAGCTAATTTATCTCTGACAGATTTATTAGGTATAGAATTTAATGCATGAATCAATTTTACATCCGCGAGATGCCTTTGTTGTAAATCTTTACTTTTATACGCAACATCATGAACATGACACGCTTTATCAATCTTATTTACTGGATGCTCTCCTGTTTTGGTTGATCTTGATTATCAAGTCGGATATCAGTCGAGTTCCGGGACCGCAATAATTATATCCTGGTAGGTGTTTTTCCCCCGGATATTTAGCCCACGGAGTTCCTGGTAATTTTCCTAATAAAGCGGCTATATCTCCACCTGTCTTTGATGAAATAAATTTGTATTTCTTGGTACCACATTTTACACATTTGCCCGTCAGAGCACGTCGTTTATTTTTTGTTGTTATTGTAGTTAATTCAGCAGTGGGTGTAGGAATTTTACACCGAACACAATATAGACTCATATTATTTATTATATGGATATAATTGACTTTTCGGCGACACGAAAACAGGAGCCAGTGAAGCATCATCCAGCATTACCAAATTCGATAAGGATGATTATAATAGGTCCATCTGGATCGGGTAAAACACAACTACTATTAAATTTAATAATGCGGTGGTTAAAATGGAGTAAATTGTATTTAGTAGCACCATCCGTAGATGATCAACACTGTTACGAAGTACTTAAAGATTTTAATGAAAATGCAAAATTGCTGAATGAAGACGGTGATGATGTGGTTGATTTTATTACCGATATTGATGAGGCTCCATCTGTAGATGACCTAGATGGATTTATTAATAATTTAGTGGTGTACGATGACGTTATGTTGGACAGAAACAAATCCAGCTAGAATATTTTCTCGAGGTAGACACAAGAATACAGATGTTATATACGTCACTCAGCGTTATACACAAATACCTAAAGTGATCAGAGACAACTGCAATATTTTGGTTGTGTTTAATGGAGTAGATAATTATACTTTACAGAATATTTATTATACTTGGTGTTCAGGGGATATAGATATGATGAAGTTCAAAAACTTTTTTGCTCAAGCACAAATTGTTCCGTTTGGATTTATTACAATAAATTTACATGATCCAAGATACAGATATCGTATAGGTCTAGATAAAATCTTTGGTTAATTACAGCAGCAGGCAGGGTGAATGACAAAAATTAATTGACCCGCCGAGTAAACTAAACGCATTATAACATAAAAAACAAAAAATCAAAAATAAAATAACAAAAATGAGCTAACCCAAACGATTTATTATTCGTTTTTCAAACTATACGGTAATAATAAAAGTTAGGAGGTTCGGTTTAGCGTTATTGACCTTATTTTTCAGCCTCTGTAGGAACCTTTATTTTTGTAAAATAAGGTCTCGTACAAAGTGGTCTGTTCACCCTGCCTGCTGCTATAACTATACTCACCATCTGATACACTTTCACCTTTTAGCTGCGAGTGAAATTTGTCTTTGCCAGGCAGAGAAGTTTCATCAAATCTGCTCCAATCGTCAAGGTATTCGTATGGAAAGACACCTTTTCTTGTCAGATCAACATACTTTTCACCAAAACAATCTCGTAGGTTATTAAACTCGCTACAACCTTTTACAAGTTTGTCTAGTGATTCTGACATAAATTGAAAGCTATCAATGAAACTTAATTTGCTGAGCGTAACTGACATATATTTTTCAGAATTATTGGTATACATTTTAAGCCTTTTAGTTTAATTTAATTTCCTCGTTGCCAAAAGCCTCTACAATAATATGACTATCATAGCCACGAAAGTTGTGTAGGATGACAGGAATAAAATTTGTAGCATGAAATTTTAAATTGCAATTGTTATGAGCTGCTCCGCGATATTGACCGGTTACATGACAGTGATCGCGCACTCTATCATCGCCTATAGGTTTCTCACAGATATGACAATGATCTGCATGGTCAAAATCTAGTTGTTGTTTTGTTGTTATTTTCATTGGAGCTGATAATCTGTTGGAAATTTAATTAACTTCGTCCATGAGATTTTTTAATAACCACACAGCCGGGACTTTCAGATTCGCCTCGATATAACTTTACCGGAGTAGACATTTTATCGTCAGCGCAACAAACTACTTTGTAGGAAACCCCGCAAGGAATATTCTGTTGTATTTTTCTTGTACTTTATTTGGATCATTTTCTGCACCAGCCACAGGAACAAGTAGACACTCAAAATCTGCATAAATCACAAAAGGGATACTTAGCTTATGATGATAATTTTTAAATTGTAATACTTTTTCTTTCTCTATTGGCATGGTTATTCTTTGAACGTTAACACAGTATTTGAGATGCTCTTGTAAAGTTTCAGGTTTAGAAAAACCTTGTAAACAACGGTAGCAGAAACATTTCTTATTTTTATCTTTGCTATATTGTCTGTCAACTAACCCGTTAAAGTTTTTGATCCAACAGTAATGTCCTTTATAAAATAATAAATTTATTGTATTTTGCGTAGCTTTTTCTGAAAATATCTCGAGTAAACATTTTCTCGCTCGTCTAGTCCAAAAACATTTACCGAAATATCGTTTTGTTTTTCAAACTTTGGTATCTTATTTTCTGTCACTGGAAAAGTTATTCCGTCAAAATCCAGTTCGTTTCTGTACGGCAAATATTTTTCAACTTGGTTGGAGTTACAACTTTGAGGATGTTTAGCAGACAAAATTGCCAAAGAAAACATTAGTCATCATTGCTTTTGACATTTATACAACATTTTTTATTTGTAATTTTTTGAGGGAGATCAACGTAAGAACTACCGCTGAGTACGTTATATTTCATTGTGTGAAATAAAACCTCCGTATTCATTTCAAATTTCCAACCTGACCCTGATGCAGTAAATTCCTTAAGCTTTTTATTTATTTCTTGGTGTATTTCATCGGCGACTGTGGCAATATTTGTTCCAGTTAATATTTTTCGTGATTTAGCTGTTAGATATGGTTCTGCAATCTCGCTGTCGAATTTTGTATTTTCAAAAATTATATCAAGTACATCGTTTTCGATTGCATGTAATTTTGATAAAATTACATGATACTGTACTATAAGTTTGATACTTTTATGAGCTGCAAGTTCTCGAGTTACAATCGGATACAGAAGATGAAATAAATTTGTGGAGTTAAAATTTGCTAAAACATCTTGATTATCAAATTTATAACTTTTATCACAGCCTGAAAATGCCGCAGCAATTTTTTCAACATTTTCGGATAGACTCTTCTTAGCAATGTCTCTCAATCTTAACATTATATTATATTTTTTATATTTAATTGGTTGTTTTTAAATTTTCAATTACAGATTAGAAATCCCTATAGTATAATGTCAAAAAATATGACAGCAGAAGAACAGGAAGAATATCACGTTCACCCTAAGTACAATTTGTACGCGGGAAATGCACTTGGTGCTGTGATTTGTGTCAGATACAGACAACCCTTCGGAAAATCAACACCAGCTGGAATTAAAATTTCAGTAAAGGGAGATAGCACAGATAGAATTGAAATGTTTAGAAAAGATTTTATTTATACTTTGTTTCGTGGAGATATTCCAGAAGGACAGAGAGTCTATGGAGTAAACGGTACAATTGCTGATGATAATATTGAAAATTTATCTTTACAAAATGAGTTTCAACCGCATCCGTTGTTTGATTTGTATGAAGCTAACGATCGCGGTATTATACGAAATAAACAAACAAAAAAGTTGTTGGAAGTTTGCAAAATGCTGGTTATTTACATGTAGTAGTTCGTGGAATAAAAACTGATCAAGTTAATTATTAGAGTCACCGTTTTGTATTTGAAACTTTTAACGGCATCATTTCAAGTAATTTAGTCATTGATCACATAAACAAAATTAAGACAGACAATCGTCTAGAAAATTTAGATTTAGTAACACAAAAAGAAAATAATAAACGAGGAGCTGGTGGCGGTAATAATTTTAAAAATCCCCAAACACCTGTTATTTCAATAAATCTCGAAACTGGAGAAGATATAAAATTTAATTGAATAACAGTTGCCGCAAAATATCATAAAATTAATCCTCGTGCGGTAAAATTTGTAACTGACCGCAAAACTAAAACAGCAACGTCAACATCAACCTTTGACAGATTTAGTTTCAAAAATATGATGATTAATTCTGTCTTTGTAAGGCAGTGTGTGTGTGTGTTTGTTGCAACAGCCCGACAAACATTTTCAATATATATATATATATATATATTCATTTATTATATATATTATAATATGGATTTAATGAAGAGACTTGCTGATATATATGCTGACGACAATACAATTGCAAGTGATAAGATCACTAACGACAATTTCATCTCTAGTGATGCAGATAAATCTGCTGGTTATAGTGAAGATGATATTTTGTATAACAATGACGAACAAAACGAGATCGTGGATGTCGTTGACAAAAAGCATTACAGCAGACCGACAACTGGACAATATAATGTTAAATATCATATCGCTAAAAAAATAATAAAATTTAATTTTCATGTTGCCGAACAACAAATATTTTGGCAACTTATAAAATCGTTTATAAATCTAAAAATAACTGGCCAGCAAAGGAGCATAAAACATGATTTTACTTTTGCTAAATATTTACTCTGATGCCAGTCGAAAATGAAAGAAAATTACATTTAATATCGTTATGTCGGCCGGTCAAATGTAAATCTGTACTAGCTTTTATTGCTGCGTTTCCTAATCACTTTTTCAATAACAAATATATCTTGTTCGATTTTCTGAAGTTCTTGCTCGGAAAAACTACCAATGATAGGTTCACCTAATAAATCGTTCAGCGCATAACTCACTGGTATTGTTAAAGTACTTTATCAACAACAAATACTTCTTCGTTCCAGTTCGGGGTGAATCCTTTTTCGAACACCTTTCTCGTTAGGGAAATTCTAACTTTATCATCCACTTTAAATTTATGTCGGCGGTACATATTTTCGTTTGCTAATATCGGATTTTTAATTGCGTCGTTTGGTGACATCCTTGTGGTTATTTGTATTTTTGGCTGTCACATATTTGGATTTTTTCGTTTAGCGGGCAATTAAATCGCTCGACGACAACACTCTCACCTTCATTTCCAGTGAAATATTTTTTTATGTTATTTTTTGCCAAAAACTGCTCATTTTGTTATTAAAAAAACTCTACTCCATGATCGGTCCAGATTCTATTTGTTTTTTTTTCTGTACTTGCTATTACCTGTTTCAACGCATCAGTTATTGATGTTCCAGTTTTATCTGAAACTGGTACACTAAACGCATATTTGCTAAACACATCTACAACATTAAAAATATATTTTTTGTTATTGTTAAACTTACCAAGGCCTGACACATCAACTAAATCTATCGCCCAGATATCGTCAACGGCATTTGCGACAACTTTGCGTCTAGGAAACTTTTTTTTTTAAGGTTTGTGTAATTCAGCTGCAAGATCATCATACCTACCAAGACCTAATTTATATTTTGCTCCAATAAAACCTTGTACCAGCTTTCGGTCAAATTGATCACGCATATTTACGGGTTTCATATCACGAAGTTCGTCTAGCATTATCTTATCACAACCGGCCTTATCTTTCTCGTTATCACGATAAATGTCATGACGCATTGCTATTGCATCACCTTGATTGTAAGGCTCTTGTCCTGGCAGCGGATTATTGTTTTCGTCCAACTGTCTGTGTAGCGGATTGTAAGGTCCAGTATATTTATAGCCTGGCAATGTCCAGCCTCCTTTTGGTTTTGGTAATTTGCAAATTAATTTGTATATATTTATACCTGTTCCACTTATTTCTCTGTTGTTGCATTTCTGACAATATGCAATAATTTTATTTTGCTCCAGACAGAGATCTCTTGCACAGTTACAATTACACTTCATTATTTATTTTATAACTGACAAAATATTTTTCAGAAACAAATATTTATTATAAATCTGAAAAAAAGTTAATTTTAACTGTTTTGGGGTAAAATTATGACGTTTTTTCGACCATTTTGCCTGTTTTTTGCCTGTTTTGGGGGGGTCAAATTTCTTATTTTTTTGAGGGTGAAACCCCGAGCGAGGTTAACGGAATTTAACATTAGAAAATTGAAAACTCGATTTTTCGCTAGTTTTTTTTCCCAATTTTTCTACAATTTTCGCAATTTTTCATAGATTTTTAGGCAAAAAACCCGAAAAAACCGGTAGAAAAGCTAGCAAAAAATCGATTTTTCAATTTTCTAATGTTAATTCCCGTTAACCCCCTCGTGGGTTTACCCTCAAATTAAACCATTTTCCTCACAAAGTTATTTCAGTCGTCTACTAAAATAATGTCAGGACATCCAGCTCCAGACAACTTTGTTGTTGGTGATAATTTCTTTAAAAACGTACTTTTTCTTTTTCCGCAGACCGCACAAAGGCTTTTTAATATCACGCTATTATTTTTATTTGCTGTTGTTTCATCGCGATTTTCAGTTTTAGTTTTGCACTTAAGACAGCATGTTAAAATTTATATTCCTTGATTATACAATATTGCAATCTCATCATTGGCGTGGCAGGGATGCTCGTCAAACTGTAAAATAAATTTTAAAAAATTAAATTTAGGTTGCAACATTTGTTTTATAAACATCACACAATAGTATCCACAAGGCGATGTTCCAACCGGCTGTAGTTGATTAGACGAATAATTTATTATTTTATACTTGGTCATGTATTTTTTAATAAGATCACTTGGTGGAAGTCAGAACGAGTCAAAATAATTATTACCGTGGACTGCCACCCAACGCGTTCCAGATACGTCATTAAAATCTTGTATATTTATTACACACGATCCACTAGGCACATGGTCTAGTTCATCTTTAGAATAAACTCCGTGGAATTCGGGAAAAAGTTTTGATCTTTCGAGTATATCAAAGTTACTTAACGCGGCCGAGTTCCTGGTAATGTTAATCCTTGGCCAATTCTCAGCAGATTTGGCAATAGACATCCCGCTAGTTATGCCAGCAACGGTCCTATAAATCCACCTTTTGGCTTTGTTTAAGAGGTCGTCTTTCTTTTGGCTGTCGTCTTTTCTCGTTTGGGCATTTTATATTTATCCTTAGACAAATATTTTCTTTATTTCGTCGCCGGAAACCGCCTTTTTCGTTGCGCCAGATACTGCGCCAGACGCCACTGCTAATCCTAATGTACCAAGTACTGGTAAAATTTGAGGTATTAACGTTTTGGCTATTACAGATAATACCGGACCAAGGAAACCACCATCTTTCAACTGTGCAGTTCTTAAATTTAAAACAAAAGGTTTACCGCGATCGTATTTATTCACCTGTCTTTTAGTAACATTAATTTTGTTGGTTTTCCAGTTCATATTTGAGAATTAATTTTTAATGATACAGTCCGTTGTTTAGCAACAGCCAAATTTAATTTTTTAACCTGACCATCAGTCAAATATATTTCTTTTGCAATATATTTTGTCATTATATAACGATGACAGATTAAACTTGCACTGACATTTTACCTCCGACAGAGTCAGTTGTAATAAACCTGTTGCTGATCACTAGCGCGTATACGTATAACTGTGCCACAGGAACTGCTCCGAGTGTCCAGGTGATTTCAATATCAGCTATTGAGTCGACACTTCGAAAGTTGTGTTTATTAACATCAAAATGAAATATCGGATAAAGTGTACGAAATTCTTCTGCTGAGATCTGAGATCCGTCTTCGACATCCTGGTACTTCTGAGCTGCGTCCATAAGGTACATGTAAGGTCTAGTAATATTTTTATTAGCGTCATTTGCAAAATTACATTCTATCGGTCGTTCCGGATACTGCTTTAAATTTAGTCTAGCGTATATTCTCGTAACATCGGCATGATCAAATATGGCGTTATTTTCTTGTTGGTTACTGCGTCGTGCTTGCCGCTGAAATACAACAAATAATTGCCGAGGGAGTTGTTCACTTGATGTTGTTGTGACGAGCCATGTGTAGTCGGTTGTATTTGGAACTGCTGTTTGATATATTTTATGTTGCTGAAAATAAATTCTGCTTGTGTGTTTATCGAGTATACTATTTAATTCTACCATTTTAGTGACTGACGGCGTTATTCGAGGTATCCATAGCGCAAGTTTGTTTATGAGAAATTGCGCATCAGCTCCGCCTGACCTAAATAGGCAATCATTTGGTTCTGCTCGGTCAAGGATCAGGGTATGTTTAACTTCACAAAATACTTTATTGTAATCGCGACAAAATCCGAAAATCATACTTAATGGTAACGTCATTGTAATTTGACGTGATTCTGCTGCAAGTGCCCTTCTCTTAACATAACCTTCATTGTAACGTACATTTCTTACGCTAAATGCGTTATTAATCAAATTTAACACTGCGACACCGTCCGCAGCTGCTCCTGGTGGTGTCATACCAATATTATTACAAGCCGCAATAAGTGAAACTCTTGTACCGTCTGCATTAGCGTCTGCAGCTGGTGCGGCTATACCAAAATTGTTAGCATTAGCAATTAGAAAATTTCTTACAATTACAGCATCTGCAGCGGCATCAGCCCCATGCTTTAATGCTCCTCTTGAAATAAATTCTCCAGATACGGCTAAACCAGCTTCAGTGTCTTTAAACCACATCATATTGGTTGCAGTTGATCTGGAGTAATCATCGGAAAACGAAATAGTATTTAAGATTGTACTTGCAACTTGTAGGTGACTTGAAATATCCTCAACAGTTTGATTAGCTAGCTGATATCTAGAACTTTAAAACAAACTCCAGCCGTTGTTTATAAAAGCTACTTCTACGCCTGGAGCTAGTGCGGCAGGTGGATTAGCCACTGTCATAATTTGGCCACGTACTTCCAACATTGCTTTGTGAGGCAGTAGAAATACATCCTCGTCTTGGGTATTAAATGTTCTAACACCAACCTTATTTGGTTTATTCGAATTTTCGTCGAGATACTCAACATACTCAAATTATGTTTTGTGTTGTCGATGTCATAGGTTTCTGCTAAGTCGAGATAACTTTTAACAGACATTATATTTTTGGTTAC
This sequence comes from Megalonaias nervosa, assembly GCA_016617855.1. NCBI lineage: Eukaryota > Metazoa > Mollusca > Bivalvia > Unionida > Unionidae > Megalonaias > Megalonaias nervosa. Next base: position 123,895 of record JAECUM010003331.1, on the reverse strand, counting down.
ATAAAATTCACCACAATTACAAAAACCTATTGTGGCGCTGTTGCCTTAGATATTAATTTTTGTATAATCTGCTCACCTTGCGGCGATAAAAGTTTTGTTGTTGTTGTTATCATTGCACGTTTAGTTTCTGCTGTTGGGGAGATTTCTGATATGTCTTGATTGATTGTCGGTTTTTGGCCTTTAACCAGATTTTCTCCCACCGCAGTTCCAGCGGCAGACGCAACTCCGGTCGTAAAGGCTTTTGATGCATCAAGTGCAATGGGTACGACTTTACACGCTATTCCTGGAACATTTTCAATAATTTTAGTAAATATATTTCAAAAAAATCCTCCAACTATATTTCTTCTATAAACTTTCATTATATCAAGTAGGTTGCATAAAACTACTTGCGTAGGTGTAAATAATAAATAACAACCTCGTTATTAAAATCTAGTTTTCGTCCAGATTGATCTGTCAATTGCATATTAGTTGTGTTATCTGATTTTCAACGTTTAGCGGATAATAAATAACTTGCCATGGATTAATTTGCATGAGCAAACCTGGTGGAATGTCCGGCGAAAAACTATAGATAGTCTGTCCTTTCCTGCCTCGGGCAGAGTAAGATCCTGATGCAACAGAACAATTTATTAGTATTGTGTTTACGTCAGTAATATTTCCTGGCAGATCACCGTCATACGTTCCTTGAGCAGCATAATGTTGATGAGAAAATCCTATTAACGACGCAATGCTTGTTGGTGATTTAAAACTACTATTATATTTCTTAATGTCATCCTGGCGTGAAATGTGTTATAATTTGGTATTAGCTCGAAATTATCAGCGTTATCGTTTGCCTTTGTTATAAATTCTTTTATTTTTTTATTTAGATCAGTGACGTTATAAGCTTCTTGTGGAATTTTAAATGTTTTCCATTGCAGTTTAGGTTCTGGAACAGCGAATGTAAATTCATCATTTACCCCAGTTTTTACATTGGCCAGAGAATATCAGCACGTGCAGGAAATTAATCCAATCTCATATTGCTTTTTAGAATCTAGTTGTATTGGCGGAATATAATTTACTGAAAAATTTCCCGCAGATGCACTAGAGTCGAGTAATAATTTTGTTGACATTTATATAAGATCGCCTCGATTAAATTAAATCGAGGTGTAAATTGTCATATTCGTCAGATGTTAGTAATTTTCCGATCTCAAATGATCAAGTATATCCACAATTTCATTGTCAATTTCAGCGCCAACATTTCCAGCTTCCTTTGACGATATTAATAGCATTAATCTGCCTATCATTTCGGTAACTGATGCAAATACTTTGACTCCGGTTCCAGTGTTTTCCTTTAAGCGAAGTTTATCAAAATGTTTAAAAGAATCTTTAAAATATCCTCCTGAACTACCAGGTTCTCTAGTTCGAAGATGTACTGCAGTAGTTTTAAAAACATCAGCAATAACTCCATCTCTAGCTCGTCTATAAAGATCTTGAGCAACGTCTCTTGTAGCTGAAGTATCAAGTAAATTAAGAGCTTCCTTGCCATGTTCCCTAATTTCATCTAATTTTTCAATAAGATCATCGTATTTATCTTGTGTCCAATTCTTAATATCTTTACCAGTACGAATAGAACTATCAATATCAGAAATATTATGCCTTCTCATAAAATTATCGTATTCTAGTATTGTTATTGTTTTATTTATTTTTTCTCGATATTCATCTACTTCTCCAGTTTCAAGTTTTTGACTTTCAGGTTTTTGACTTTATGCTTCAGCTACAGGTTTTTGACTTTCCGCTTCAGCTTTAGTTTTTCGATTTTCTTTCACACGTTTATCATCAAACATGTCAAATTTCCTGTAAAAACTCCAACTCTTACCAAACCCTTTTTTCTGTTATCAACAGCTATTTCAAAAAACATAAAGGCGATAATATCCCTTTTAATTCTATAAGCTAAATTCATCATCTCATTTATCTCTGTAGCTTCATCCATCTCAGCATTAACCCTAGTACCATCAGCTATAGGTCCTTCTAAGTTTTCAAAAAGTTCTTTATATTTTTCTGCTGGCCACTTATTTAAATTATCAATATCGCTTATTTTATTTTTTTCTAAACATTCTTCATATTCATCTTTTGATACTCTTTCGTTTGCTTTTTTTCTTTTGATGCTCTTTCGTTTTCTTTTTTTTCTTTTTTTCTCTGCTCGTCGACGTTTGGAACCTATATTACCGGCCTATCAATATCACCCAATTTTCTTTCAATAGGCTCAACTAGTGTGTTACTTCTGCTAATCTTTGTTCAAGTGCAAGTGGAATGCTCAACAGCCGTCTTAGTTCAGCATGTCTAGCAGCAGGATCAGCAATATGTTTTACAAGTTCTCTAGCTAACTTTAGTCTTTCTTCATCAGACCTTTCAGTAATTTTTGCAGCAGCTGCTTCTTGTTGTTCTTTAACAAGTCCGACCAAACCTTTTTCCTGTATTTCTTTAAGTTCTTCTGATAACGGTTTAGTTTCAGGTTGTTTTCCAAGTAACGCCTCAGTAACTGGTTTGAGAGCTGCAGCTGATACTTCTGCGACAACTACTTCTCCATGTCGGGCTTGTTGTACTCGCTGCTTAAACTCTGATTGAGATTGAACAAGTTTTTTAAAAAAATCTTCTATGTGTTTTCTATACTTTGGTCGTTTATCCATTTTTTATTCAATTACTGCAGATAATTTTCTATGCAACAGCGGACCATTTTTTTAGGATCACGTGTAAGTTTATCGAATAAGAAAAAGTTATACTTATCTGCCGTTGCCTTGTGATACAGTTCAATAAATTTATCTTTTGTTACGTCGCCACATTGTTCGTTTGCAATATTTCTAACGTCCCCGTTTTCTAGTCCTGGAAATAATATAAAACAACCAGTATTTCGCCGAATAAATCTGTCAACGTTATAATAACCTTGAGCGAGATAAACAGAGTTACATTTTTTATTACGCGACAGTGAAAAATAGGCTCTTATTTTGTTCATCTCTGTGTTGTTTAGCGGAATATCATCAAAAACAACTAATTTATGTTCGTCCAAGTCAATTTCACTCAATGGAATAAGTTCTTCTGTTTGTCTGATAATAACAAAAAATCTTCGCCAGCCTCAAGATCATCACGAAGTTTGTTATTAAATTCGCTAAGTAGTTCGTATTTATCTTGTTGCGGATTAATGGTATAAATATAAACTCGATCGTAGTTGAAATTATCGCCCAACAGTAAGTTCATCAGCAAATTTGTTTTTCCTGATCCATTTCTTCCGACAATAAGATAATGACGATCTGGAAGTTCATTTTTATGTACATGTTTCAGATGTCTGTCTGTGTCAAAATTTAATATCGATGATTCGCCATCGTTTGTTATAAAAAATTATCAGACAAAAAATAAATAATGAGCTATTATACAAAATTTGGAACAGCTTTAGGAGATTCGCCGGCTGTAACTACAATAACAGATTTATCGGGCTACCTGAAAAAACTGGCGATACGAAGATAGGAAGCCTTTCTATGTCAAATCAGTATTAGGTTTAGAAACGGAGTATCCGCCACTAAAGGTTGACCTTACACAAGCTGCTAGTTATGCACAACTTAAATCTGTCGACTACAACAAGTTGTCACTGACAGGAGGAACTGTAAGCGGTAATTTAGATATGCCAGGAAAAAAGGTTGCAGGCTTGGAGACTAGGTATCCTCCGTCAAATTTGAATCAAACCCAAGCGGTAAGTGATTTACAGTTAAAGTGCGTGGATAATAACAAGCTTGATAAAACAGGAGGAACGGTCACAGAGAATATTAATATGTCTGGTCGACGAGTGTTAGGTTTAGAAACATCCTATCCGCCAGCAGATTTAACGCAAGCTATAAGTTATGCACAAATAAAATCTGTTGAAAACAGTAAGTTAGACAAAGCCGGCGACACAATGACAGGTAATCTGTCCATGTCAAACTCAAAAATAACTGGATTACGGATAACCTCACCACCGACGTCCGACTCGGATGCTATTAGCTATGTTCAGTTAAAAGAAGAACTTGCTCCGTATCTTAGACGATCCGGTGGGGCAATGTCAGGGATTATAAATATGAGAGACAAAAAAGTCACTATGACGTATGTTCCAGTTAATCCTAATGACCTGACAAATAAAGCGTATGTTGATAGTCTTTCCAGTGGTATAAAACGAACCAAAAACAATGTTGGGTATATTCCAATACTTTACAAAGAAAGCGATACCCGAGTTGGGTATGAGGTAAGCGTATCATCATATTATCCTGAAAATTACCCTTATTATGCTTTCTCTGATAGACACGAATGGACCACAAACGGAGAAGTTGAAAACTTTTGCATCAAAATTAAACGTCCCACTGCAGTTGCTATTTGGAAATTTCATTTCTGTGGCCGATTAAGCCCTAGCGTTGGTCGAATTTATAATTGGCAATTGGAAGGATCAAACGATAATATTGACTGGGCAACATTGTACAATACAGAAAACACGTATATTACGACAGCACAATATTTTACAATTCCGACTGCAAATACTGTCAACAAGTACTTGTATTTTCGAGTTCATGTTTTCACTGCTGAGCATCCGTTTCCAGGACTGACATCATTTCAAATATACACGCTCGACGATCAAATTTAATCTGATGCTATAAAATAATGACAACACAATGGTTTATAGACGTTGCGAAAGGTTTTTGTGATAATATGTTTAACCCTAAAATAAATGTCGGAGACAAGTCACTAGCGGCACGTGTAATAAATACCAGAAAAAATTTTCAATTCCAATGATAAACTCTCCATTGTCAGAAGAAGAAAAAAATTTTGTTCGTGTTATGCATATGCGAGGACCACAACTAAAAGAAGAAATAGAAAACTTTGATATTACAAGTAGATACTGTTATCCTGATGAATGTCTGGCAGAACATAAACAAGTTGAAATCCTGCTAAAAACAATATTGCTCGAGCTTGATTTGGAAAATTTAGATTTGATCATAAAAACGAACTTAGTAAAAGCACGAGCTTACGCTGCGAGAGAAGATATAAAGAAAAGTGTAGAAATTAGCCATGATAGTCTCGACAGACAGACAGACAGAATCTAGTGTAATAGGAATAAGAAGGAGCAAAAAGTTATACAATAGTTTTGCAAAATGAATCATTTTTAAATATCTCGGCATGTACTACCACGACAAAGAAACCCTAATTAAAATCGTCACTATAACACTAGACATGGAGTTAATTATTAAAGCGTACGCAAACGCAATTTTACCAATGATTCGTAAAAAAGACCCAGAATTTGATCCGATTATTGTTGACAGGTCTCTAAAGATCATCAAAAATTTTGACGATGACACTAGTAAATTCAATGATGAGCGAGAAAAGTTTTTAAGAGAAGTCGATGAAATAAGGTTGGTATAAAAGTCTGATTCTTATCACGACATAGGTGAAGCAGATGATATTCCATTTCCATCAATCCAACGCTCTAGACAATTGTCATTACGAAATTATTACAATGAGGTCGAGAAAATACTCACAAAACCATTTGAAAAATTATTGCATAAAGTAAATGCTTTTACTCGCTTTAATATTCTTGGGCAAAACACACTACGAAAATTAATGCTAGCAAATTTCGTAGTGGCATATGCAATTATCAGACAACATCTTGTTCTCAAAAATTTCACGTTAGATCAGTTGAGTTTAGTATTAGGTTATATTGATGAAACAGAAAGCGATTACAGTAATTTGGTGAAAGAAAAAAATTGGTATGAGAGTGAAGTAGGAGACACGTTTGATTCCTATAGTTGGTTAAAGAAAAATGAGGTAGTTACAGACGAACGATATAAATATACTTTGTCAGATGTTTATGACAAGTATAGAACTTTTATAGCTGACAATCAATAATTTCGCGAGTTTCTTGATTCAATTGCTGGTACTAGAACTTTTAATATTGTGTAAAAAAATTGTATAATGAAAAACAGATCGTCGATTTCAATCATATTTCAGAAGAAATTCCAAAACAGGATGTTGATGCCCTAATACAATATTATAAATTTTATCATAAAAACCTTTGGTGCGTAAAACAATGTTACAAGTATTATAGTAGAATACTTCTAGTAATATCATATTTGCCATTACTGATGACAGGCTACGGCATAATTTCAAGTGGAGCATCATTAAATCCATTTCTGTTAATTATATCGGGTGTCGGTGTTTCTCTTTCAACGGCATGTAAAAAAATTGAACCAAATCTTGAGACTAAAAAAAATGCTTGTAAAACGGTAAGTATCACCCATAAAAAATTACTTGATCAGATACGATCTTATTTGCGAGGTGTAAATATGATATGGACGACTTAATGCGTGAGTTTCGTATTATTGACAATATGTTAACAGATATCTTACCAATGAGAATTAGCAAGAACGAGAACAACTATGATAAAATATACGGTACATCTCACTTAACTTCTTATCCTGGCAAAGACATCTCTGCAGAATGACATACGAATGAAAAATATCGCTGCTTTTATAGCACTTGTGTAATTCCAGAAATTTCCGATCACGTGATTTTCGAGAAAATTCACACAGATTCTGCTGTGTCATTCTCCTACGTCATCCTCCAGAAATTTCGAGACTGTTTTCCGCACGCAGCACAAGTAATGTCCCAAGCACAGACTGACTAACATGTAAATTTCCTGCGTTATAAAATGTCAACATAGAGGGAAAGGAGAGGTCTAAAATATGTACAGACCGACTATTTTAGTTACGTTTTATAGGGAAAGGGGAAGGTGGAAGGGGTCTAAAATCTAGAAAGTCAACATAGAACCGTTTTTGGAGGAAAAGGAAGCTTAAATCTAGAAACCTGGTTTCCTTTACTACTCAAGAGCTACTAAAAAAGCAGTGTCCAGATACGATATCAAACAAATTGTATAGTCAAACTTGAAGTTTTGTTCTTCGAACTGGATGTTCTTTGAACATTCAGTTTTGTCTAGCAAATAAAAATAAAAAGCCAACGGCAAAACCGTCAACGATAAAATCGCGGTCGCGGGCGTCAACGCCTGCGCCAACGAAAAAAAAGACAACCATAAAAGAGATAACGTCGGCAAAGCCGAGTTCAACAACACGAAAAATGAAACAAGAAGGAATTATTCCTTTCGCTTCACTTTTGGCAGGGCTAGTCGGCATTCTCGTTCCAAACATGCTCGGAATTGGCAGTGGACTAATGTTGCCGGGAACCAGACATTAACTCAGACAACTTCTTTGTCCATTCGGGCAACTTTGCTGCCGTTAAGCAATTTCGATATACTTGATAAACTAAAATCAGTTACAACTTTTCACGGAGAATATTGTCAAGACGAATTATCCAAAGCACCAGTAGGTGGCTCATGTGTAATTAATATACAAGATTTCAATGACGGATCCCACACTCATTGGGTAGCTGTTTACAATGAGAATTATTTTGATTCGTTTGGACTTCCTCCAAATGGTGTCATTAAGAAATATATCAGAAAAAATACCATAAAAGAATAAATTGTTCTTCTAAGCAACTACAGCCAGTTGGAGCGTCTGCTTGTGGATTCTATTGTACAATGTTTGTCTGGGAGATGTCAAAAGATCATAATTTTTTAAAGTTTATTCTACAGTTTGACAAATATCCAAGTGTAAACAATTACAACCTAGCGATAAATCGCTCGAGATAAATTTTGTGTGACAATCAAATATAAAAAGGAAAACCTATTGTCTCAAATGCAAAACTAAAACGTCTAACACGGACGAACGAACAGAAAAAACAAACAACAACATAATGATACTGAAAAGTAAATGTGATATTTCCGGCAGAAATTAGTATGTTCCTCAAAGTTTAAGAGATACACTAGCGGCTACAACTGGAATAATTCCACTGACAACAGACAGAATAAATAATGTTAGTATTGTTGATGATTAAAAATTAAAATGAAAAGTGCGGAATGCAATTGTAATTGTGACAAGGATCTTTGTACCGAACAAGATAAAATTGTTACGTATTGTAAATCCTGCAATCGCAGAGAAGTAATCAACAGAGGCATCAACATCCACAAACTTATCGGTAACTTACCGAGACCTAGTGACGGTGGACATTGCCCGGCCACAAGTATACCGGGCCGTAAATCCGCTAGATAAACAATTGGACGAGAACAATAATCCACTGCCTGGACAAGAGCCTTACAATCAAGTTGATGCGATAGCAATGCGTTATGATATCTGTTATCGTGATAATGAACAAGACAAACCTGGTTGTGATAAAATAATGCTACACGAATTACATAACATGAAACCAATAGGTATGAGAACGTATTGACCGAAAATTGGTGCAAGGATTAATTGGAACAAAGTACAAACTTGGCCTTGGAGAGACTGAGCTTGGTAATGAGCCGCTCAGAGAGAAGCCTGTAATGCAGGAGCTTGCAACTGAATTACACCGACCTAAAAATAAAATGTCCGCGACGTAAGGTTGTCGCGAATGCCGTTGACGATATCTGGGCAAAAGATCTAGTAGATATGTCAAACCTTGCTCAGTTTAATGATAATAAGAAATATTTGTTTAATGTTATTGATTTGTTAGCAAATACGCGTTCAATATACCTGTTGCCGATAAAACAGGAACATCGGTAACTGATGCATTAAAACAAATTATCGTTAGCACGGAAAGAAAATCAAATAAAATATGGACAAACTTACGGCGCAGACTTTTGTAATAGAAAATTTGAACAGTTGCAAGCGCAAAATGACATTAACAAATATGTTACGGAAATGGGGGAAAGAGCGTTATTGTTGAACTATTTAATCGTACACTAAACAGAAGAATCCACAAAAATCTGACAGCTAAAAACACCAACAGATATTTTGATGAAATGTAGCCAAATAACGCAATTAAAAATCCGATATTAGCAAACGAAAATATGTACCGTAGACATAAATGTAAGATCGGAGACACAGTTAGAATTTCTCTGAGCGCAAAAGTATTTGAAAAAGGATTTACTCCAAACTGGACCGAAGAAGTATTTGTCGTTGATAAAGTTTTGCTGACAATTCCTGTAACGTGCGCGCTAAAAGATTTGTCAGGCAAATCAGTAATTGGTAGCTGTTACGAACGGGAATTACAAAAGACAGATCAAGATATATTTGTTATCGAAAGAGTAATCAGAAAACGTGGCAATAAAAGTCTTGTCAAGTGGCGCAGTTACAGCGACAAGTTTAATAGTTGGATACCAACTATCAGTATTGCGAAATAATGTTTTTGTCACTTTCTTCGTATTTTAGTAAGGCCGACTTACATTCTACCGGCTTGCATAACAATATCAAATACGATTTTGGATCATGCGCGATAGCTCCGCTATTATACATCAAGTTGAAGATCTCAACAAACACAAAATCAAATTTTATGCTATTTTGCCGACCTTATATCGCAGTTTTCATAAACGGCTTTATCAATTGCCAGAATAATTGAATTTCCGCAACATTAAAATCGAATTTCAATACTTTTTATGCAGTGTGATACTTTACATCGTATCTTCCAGTTGTTGATCTACCGTATGCTTTTTTTTATCGACAACAGTCACAATTTCTCAGTAATCGTTATCGTCATCGCCGTTGACGACAAAGTCGTCACTCAAAGATTTTTCAACAACTGGTTCTGGCTCTGACCATGACGGAGTCTCTGGGGATGATATTTATTCAACAATTTCATTTGATGTGTGGTAAATAAGTGCGAGTCTTTCAAAAGCATGTTCATATTATAATAAAATGTTCTCTAATTTATTAAAATAATAATGAACAACGTTAGATTTCACGAAAAAGCAAGAATCGTCAATCGCTTTGAACTTGAACATACGCTAAAAAAAATATTTCTCAGAGCCAGAAAAAAAAGATATTTCCGTTAATTTAACATTGACCAACGGAAACAATGACAAAATTCTTCTTACATCATCAGAAAAAATTAAACTGCGAGAACGAGTAGTTATTGAAGTTACATACAACAGAACCTTAATAAAGATGTGTTGTCATAATTGCATTATTCAAGAAGAACTAAGCAAAATACTGAATAAAGCTTAGTTATTATATCTAAAAATAATACTGCTATTGTATTTCTTTGAATATGTTGATATACCATCTGCAGCAAACTTTACAGACATTGGAACAATGTTGAAATATCGAGCAGACGAATGTATTGAAGAAAATTTTATTTCCTCGTTTGTTTCAAGATTAAATGAAACAGCAGATTTTGCTGGTAATCTAAAATTAACTCCTCCACCTTTACCTTTCATCATATTTTCTTGTTGAGTAACCAACTCAAGGTTTTCTAGACGATTGTCTGTCTTAATGCTGTTAATATCATTAATCAGAAGCCCAGGACAGCTGTCGTGCGGTATAGGTCCATTAAAAACCTCGAAAATGATTCTGTGAGAATAATGAAAATATTCATGTGTAACTCTTCCCCTAACACGAACCTGCAAATATCCGCTATTGATAATATTTCCTAATGATTTTTTTGTTTTAATATGTCTGATTATTCCTTGATCATTTGCTTCGTAAAAATCAAACACTGGATGCGGTTGAAACTCGTCTTGCAAATCAAGATATGCAATGTTATCATCAGTGACCGAACCATTAACTCTGTAAACTCGTTTTCCGTCTGAAAACAACGAGTAGATCTGTTAGTATTGTATCTCCTCCCGATTGTATGCTAATCTTATAACCCGCGATAAAACAACTGAATTTCATATACTAAATTTGATCTTTTCCGACCAAGCATGAAACCATCAAGCACAATTTGTCTAAAATATCAGATATAAATTTTATCTAAAATATCAGATATAAACTTTGTCTAAAAAGTTGAAATAATGTTTTAAAAATTAGCAGTAATCGATAGCATCAATAGTAAAATTAAAAATATGATGATTGACGGTAAACAGTTGACAGTTGAAATTAACAATGAAGTTTCCGGAATATGTTTCAGCGGCAACAAGGTTGCTGGTGACAAATTAAAACTTTCGCTTGTTAGATTTGACTGCAGTAAGTATTTCAGATATCTTGAGCAATTAAGTCAGGAGTTATCAGCAAGGTTTGTTACCTTCCGTGATCAGATCAGTCAACGACAATATATAAACTTACTATTGATCATGATCAGTCAAAAGTATTTTCTGTTGGTGGCAAATATGGGATTAATAAAATGACAATGAAAGATTTGTTCGAATGTCATCGTCGAGTAATTGGCAGAGTAAAGTTTTATCTTTATCATCACGATAATGAAATATTTCAGATATCTGTAGTTGAGACATTCATGATAGGTGAAGAAATTGTGTGAAATTTTGTCTAAACTTTATAAAAGATAATAAAGCCAACCGCAGCGCGATCAGCTCAAAAATATTTGTCTAAACTTTGCAAATAAGCCGGACAAAAGATTTGATACTTTACAAGTGAGGGTAAATAGAGGTATTATGTCTCATTAACCCAAAGCAAATATGATGGCGTGCTAGAAAATGAGATAGAGGTCTCAAAAATGCGTCGTTGTATTTGTTTTGATAACAAAATATGGGTTAGTGAGCCAGAAACCTCCTATTTTTACTACTGACTCTTAGTGATCGTATTATTATCGAAAAATTCCTTTAGAACTGATCTTTTTGAATGCAAGTTTTGTCAACCAAACTAAATATACTTCAAACGTTAATAAACCTGGTTAATCCCCATTTCTAACGAAACTTCATCTATACATTACGTCTGCCTTGCTCTCTTTTGCGTTATGACCTCCTCCGCGTAGTTAAGAGAGCGTTAAACTATTTTCGTGTATGTTGTGCATTTTTTAAATTCCATTATTTGTTCCTGCTTTTGTAAAATGTTCCGTCATTTCTAAAGCAAATTTGTCCATACGTCTGTCCATGAACAAACCAGAAAAACTTTTTCCATTTATCAAACGTCTTATGTTGCTTCAGTCCAAAGAAAGAAATCAAACTAAAATTGACGTTTAATTTTCAATAATTAGGGCACTTCATTAGCATCAAATTGACAGCCCAAAGCCATGTGATTATTTAAACAGTCATCGCATTATTTTATTCTTCTATTAACACAAGTCAACGCAAATATTTAACAACTCGTGCTATACAATGAATTCGATAGTGAATAAATATTTACGTTGTTGTGCGCATTATGGTCCAAAAGCTTGTCTGAAAAAGGCATTCGAACAGCGTGTCAGAAATGATGTATTCTAATGTTGTTTCAACCGAATATGCGTTCAAGTTTCATCATCACGATAGTAGAGTCAATTGTTGTCATATATTTTCATCTTTTCTCAAAAGTTCTGATTCTCAAGTTTCTTACAATACTACCAACATCCAAATACGATAGGCTTTAACCTTGTGTGTTTTAAATTTCAACAAATTACCTGTCAAGATTCTCCGTAAAATGGTTCAAAATAATTTATATGACCAGCTTGCTAGTCTCGGTAGTGGCTCTTACTCGACGTATAACGTTTCCTGTTTGAATATATATATATGTATATGTTCGTACCCGGACACTCACTATTGGTCGTCAGCATCTCTGCTGCTCTGGTTTTTTATCCAAAGATTTTATCAAGATCTATACGATACCTCGACCTAGGATCATGTAAATTTATTGTGATAAATCCGTATGGGGTAGCTTGTACTTTTGAAAAAATGTTTTTGAATTTATTCATATCCATATCCCATGAACACCAAGTTTGATGAATATTTCGCAATGTGTATCGACTCCATTAAACACAACTAAAAGACTGCAGTTATCTCTGATCACTTTAGGTATTTGTGTATATCTCTGAGTAACATATATAATATCAGTATTTTTATGTCTGCCTCGAGAAAATATCCGAGCTGGATTTGATTCTTTGTCCAGCATCACATCATCGTATACTACGAGATTATTAATAAATCCATCGGGGTCATCTACAGATGGGGCTTCATTAATGTCAGTGATAAAATCAATAATATCATTATCATCCTCGTCCAATAATTTTGCGTTCTCACTGAAATCTTTAAGTACTTCATAACATCGTTGATCATCTACAGATGATGCCACCAAGTACAACTTATCCCACTTAAGCCATCTCATTATCAGATTAAGTAATGTGTTTTACCACACCCAGATGGGCCAATTATTATCATCCTGATAGAATTTGATAGCGCCGGATGATGTTTCACTGGTTCTTACTTTCGTCTCGCTGAGAAGTTAATTATATCCATATAATAAATAATATGGATTTATATTGTGTTCGATGCAGAGCATCCACCCCCACCAGTGGATTAACAACAATAATAACAAAAAATAACAAGCGCGCACTTACAGGCAAGTGTGTGAATGTGGTACAAGCAAATACAGATTTATTTTGTCTAGTACGAAGACAGGTGGTGATATCGCTGCTTCACTGGGAAAATTACCATGGACTCCATGGGCTGAATACCCAGGAGAAAAACATCTCCTGGATATAATTATTGTGGTCCTGGAACCCGACTTGATATCCGACTTGACGAACGAGATCAACCAAGACCTGGAGAGTATCCAATAAATGCGATTGATCAAGCGTGTCACGTTCATGATGTTGCGTATAATAATAACGATTTACAACATATTACAGATGTGAAGTTGATTCATTCGTTAAATTCCTAAAAAAAAAAAAATCTCTTAGAGAAAAACTTGCTAGCTTTCTAGTAAAATCTGCAATGAAAGGTAAACTAGTGCTAGGGGCCGGTAATTAATCAACTGATTATTATGGTAATAATGGAATCAGTTTATTATAGACCAAGAGGATATTGAATGAGTAGAGCAGCTATTAGTAAATTTGCTAATGTGGCAAATGTTTCAAGTTCTGTTGCTGCAAATTCGTTAGGACGACAGGCAATATGGCAAATCTATCTACCACCCCCCAATGAAGTTCACCAGGCAGATATTTTGTTTTTACCACACGGTACCATTAAAACTGGTAGACGTCAATCACTCACATACAAATACGCGTTAACTGTCGTTGACATTGCAAGTAGTAGATATAAAGAAGCAGAACCATTATCTACAAAAACAGTATCTGAAGTTGCATCTGCATTTGAACGAATTTATCAACGAGAGCCCTTGCGATGGCCACAACTATTACAGGTTGATCCTGGCAAAGAATTTCTTGGTGCAGTATCATCTCTGATGAAAAAACATAATGTCAAAATCAGATGAAGACACACTACAATTCATCGTGATCAGGCAATCTTAGAATGATTTAATCGATCACTTGCTGAGCGGTTATTTGGATACCAATATGCAAAGGAAATATCCACAGATAACAGATCTCGTGAATGGGTTGGAAGGCTAGCAAGTGTGATAGCTGCGGTAAATAATGAAATTACTCGTGCAACTTCTATGAAGCCTGCCAATGCAATCACAAAGAAACATATACCAACACAACGACATGACTCTTTCTCTCAACCAATGATAGATAATGTGACTGTCAGATACTTATATGAAGCTGGTAAACTTGAAGGGGGTAAAAAAAGAGCAACTGTTCCTATTTGGAGTGTGACAACACACAAAATTTTCAGCGTGGTAATATCCACGGGTAGACCTGCCATCTACAGACTAGATTCAACTGCTCCTGAACGTGGATTTGTACACGAACAATTACAAGTAATTCCTGAAGACACACAGTTACCACCACCTTCACTTCTGTAAGCTGGCACCCCTACGTCGATAACATTTAAGACAGGTCAGCATCACATTTTCACGTGTGTGACCAAGACTATTATTAATTCTATCTATGGTAAATTGTCTTGGATTATTGTTCGAATACTGCTACAACATATTACAGTTACAGCTCCCACAATGATGATTCTTTTGTTGTTTCAGTGTCATAATAAATTCAGCGTCAAGATCAAAGTCTCGTTTATTTATTTATTTTTTTGTCACATTCTTTATAACCAAATCATTTTTTCTTGACAACTTCGTCCTTGACATCGTCAACGACTACATTATCATTGTCTGTGATAACCCTTTGCAGCTGAGATATTCTTCTAACTCGAGACACTGCGAGATAAACTAACTTTGACCACTCGATTCTATCATCGACAATCCAGATATTTGTATCAGAAATAGTTAATCCTTGTGACGAATGAATCGTTACAGCATTTCCTAGTGTCCACGGAGTTTTGTCCATCGTTAACTCAGTCTCAACAGCACTGACAGGAACTAAAATAATATGATTTAATACAAGATTTTGTTTATCATTGCAGCCTGGAATCTCAACTTCAATATTCTGTCGTCGAGTATCTGCTGGGCGATAACATAATGGTACAAGTAGATCTGAAAATGTTTCTATATGTAACAAAAATAATTGTTGTTGAAGTGTATCACGAACTATCTTTCTACTTGTAACTATCAAATCAGCAGGTCTCCACAAATTCCAAAAATCATTCATCGTAATTTCTGGAATTACTTCACGCATTATTTCACACTGAATCTTGTCTGGCTGCAATGTGATTAACATTTTAAACTCTTTCAGCGGTTCATCAATAGCTCTATGATCACAAGTTATTTCTTCGTAATAATGTTCAAACGTTTCAAACTATTCGTGTGGAGACTGTCCAACAAATGGTAGCGGTTGACCATGATCGCCACACATTATCACAGCAGTATTCGTTGCCAATAACCAATCAAGAAATATTCTTAATACATCTAGCGACACCGTACATATTTCATCCCAGATAATAATTTTAGGAATGTATTTCTCACCCATCCGCGATGGAGTCCATATGTCTCCGCACCATCTGAAGAAACTATGATAGGTTCGAGATTTTACTGCACGTTCATTCCTTCCTCTGGCGAGTCTGTGTGTAGGTGTCAAAATAATCATGTCGAAATTCCGAAATAATTCGATCGCACGCGTTGTGTTACCAGAACCACCACACCCATTGAGATAAACTGTTTTATGTCTGGCTACAAGATCATTTACCGATGGTGCTAACGATTTTGAGACTTGATTATTATTCTTGTATTATGCCCCGTTAATTTCAACGTCGGCAGATTCAGAAAAACTAAATATGTTTTCGTGTTTTATTCTCCATTCGCCCCATGATGTATCAGCTCCGATATGTAATTGTTCTAGCAATTCTGCATGTTCTTTATTGATATAAAATGAATCTGTGGCGACTCTGACCGCAATCAGAGGGAAATATATTTATCATCGATAATAAATTTATCGAAACATATTCTAACATTGAGGATCTTAAATGAGTAAACTGCGGTGACTCACCATCAGTATAGCTCAAAAGTTTACCTAATTTTGTTCCGTCTGATAAACAAGCATTCCATCGACTTATAAATGCGTTTTTCTCCGTTGTATCAGCAATTATAAAATCGAGTTCAGCATCGTCCATAATTAATCATTTACAATGTCGTTTATGATCATATGATCCTCCTTGAGTAAATTTACCAATTATTTTCCTACCAAGGTCTTTTACAAATTTATTTTCACAATCAGTCATATCAGGATTTTCATCATCAGAATATTTCTTTTGCTGCGGCAACCAAATTTGTTTTTTTTTTTTTTTTTTTTTTTTTGTGAATGATATCATATAATTGCTTCATTTACTTTCAACGACATCAATATCTTTATATCAAGGATGTATCGTAACAGTACTATTGGAACCCAATATTTTTTTCTGAAAAATAACGACCAAACCAAGCATAAGTAATCGGATGGAGATTTTCCGTAAACTCGAATGACTCTATACAGGTGAATCCAGTCAGATCAAAATCTGGCAGGGGTCGATTTATCGCAACTCTGGTCATCTCGTATGTTGGATGACCAAAACTTTTAAAATATTCAGAACACTCTCCGTGTCCAAGAAAACTTCCAGGGTAACATGCTACCATATCAACCGATATAACGTCGTTATAATTGTATTTAGTATTCTATTATTCGCCGTGTCGGTATTTGATACAAATGTGTTGCACGTCTTCAAGAAATTCCAATCGTGTCGGTGTCCATGAATTTTTCTCCTGAGCAAAATGAGTAGCAACTGATGGAACGGTAAAACAGTTATTCAGTAATTGTTCGATAACATCATTCTGCACGATAGATTTCTCAGCTAGGCCGTACAAACTGATCATAATTTCCGCTATCGGAACTCTGAAATAACCACACGGACACAGGGTCACTCTTACTAATATTTCTGATAAAATCAAATATATAATCATTATAAAATCTAACTGGTCTGTCTCGTGGAAATATTGTTACGGCCGATGTCCATGCGTGTGAGTTATGACCAATAATCGTTATCGGAACTCCTCTTGATTCACATTTCGATTTGTATAAAATCTCTCCAGTTTACGTCTTCACTGTTGTTGGGAATTTTAATTTCTTTCCCAGCTCAGCAACGTCTTTGATAGACGCTCCGGTGTCTTTAACTGTTTCTGCCCACTCGTTTATTTTTTTACGTCTTAGATCCGTTAAACCATTTCCACGTATTGCGTTTATGAAGTGTTCTGTAACTCGCTCAGCTACACAATTTAAGCAGGAAAATTTCATCGGTTTGAGATCAGTAACGCTAGGTTTATCATTCAGCTGATATATCGCATAAACAACTGCCGTCACAGGATGCTCTCGTTCATAATATGGTTTGTCAATAGTAGTCAATGTTCCTGGTTTGGAATTTTTATTCAACATGACGATGCTACTTCTAACATGTACACGGACAGGGTCACGTTTGTCACGGATAATCCAAGTGTCGTCGTCTGTCTGCAGAATAAATTTTATTAAAATAAAATATCTTTGATTGTCGAGATAGTTAATAATTCTTCCTGCGCGCGAATCATTCATTGTAACATTGACAATATTTTTGATTCTGAATGTTGATCACACAAGATCGGCGTCATCATCGTGAAATTCCTTCTTGGCTTCACGGATACGATCAGTTATATCCTTATTTGTTAAAGCAAGATCTTGCATCGAAAAACTAAATTTAGATTCCGGCAGTTTGTCAAGATCAAATCTGGTTCTAGAAGACTTAATTGCGGATAATCTCTCAAATTCCTCCATATTATAATTAAGACAAATATATATTTAAATTGAAGTATAAGTATGTATGTAATGATTCAAACAAAGAATAACCGTAAGTGGCTAATGATGGGTTTTACAACTCCTTGTAACAAAGCTTGTGTAAACGAATTATGTGGATATCATATGCAAAGCGATCGACAAGGTAGTCTTTGACCAAAACAGTGTTTACGGTGTGGTGATGGGGTCAGAGGAGAAACTCAGTTATGTGTGCAATGTGGTGGTAAAAGATACAGAGAGCTGAAACGGTATTATGATTAAAAAAATAACGCCGATGAAGTCGAATCTCCCATAAGAAACGCAGAAGACTATCTCGCCAGATTTTCAAAATATTGATTTAAACAAATAATATTATTATACAAATGGAACAAAATGAATTTGTGAAGCATCCCATCATCAAGAATTATGAAGCATATCTAGATGGTATAATCAGGAACTGTCGATTAAAAAAAACCCCAGTCGGTTCTGCCAATAATACTGGTTATCTCAGGTTCTGTGCTGGGAATAAAAAGTATTACTCACATAAATTCATCAACGAGTGTTATTATGGAATGATCAAAGATGGACTTGTGATCGATCATATCGATTCAAATCCAAAAAAATAACTCTTTATTTAATTTACAAGCTACTACACAGAGGCATAATTGCAAACTGGGAAAAAATGGCGTTAATAATCACTGTAAGAGCGCAAGAGTTATTAAGTCTGTAAATGTAGAGACAGGCGAGGAAATAATATTTCATTCGATAAATGCAGCTTGTAAATATTTTGCTATTAACCCATCTTCTGTATATCATGTCGCAAATAATATAACCAAATCTGCATTTTCAATTAAATATGATCAGCGAATCACAGTTAAATATCATACACATGAAGAGATTACTCTGTCCTCGCTGATAGAGTAATTAAACAGTTGTCCCGCTTGATTACATTACTGTAGCGATTATTTTGTTTCTGTCATCCGTTACGGTTATATTCAGTAACATAACTGTCTGTAGTCAGTGGATCAGTATAATTTGCAACAGAGAATGATATTTAACACCTTTTCACTCTGATAAATTGAGATCGTTCACAAATTTGATGTACATTATCTTGCGTAAATTCCAGGTAGATTATTTTTAGACCTTCCAGGTATACAATGTACATTCAATACGCCGCTTAGTAAGTCACGTAACATCAGTTTACAAACGACATCAGGGAGATTTTTTTTAGAAAATTAAAATAAATCCACACTGCAGTTTATTCAGTATTAGGTAACTTGTGAAACGTGTGTGAGATTTATTTTAGAAATTAAAATTCACACTGCAGTTTATTTATTCATTATAGGTATAGGTAACCTCATGATAATTTTTGAAAGTATACTTGTAAGAATCAGACAGTGGCGCAGTGTTATAACGTTGAATTATCATACTGACGCCTCGGGTTCGATTCCCGTAACAGACGTATTGTCGATTGTGGCGGTACCATGCCAATTTTTCTTAAAGTGGGGGGTTCCAAACCCCAAGGAATTTGATGTACACTTCCTCACCACGTCAAACTCGTGGTGGGTGTTGTTTTGCACTCACCCCGGGTTTGATATTAAGGGAGTGTACATGAAATTAAAAAATATTTCTGAATCAGAATAATAATATAATTTTATATGAAAAATGGAACCCCTCAAAAATAAACAGTAGGGTGATGTAAGTTCGTAACCTTGTGACCTCACTGAAGGGTATACCCCACACAAAACATTCAGAAGGAATTGTCGCCGAAAGAAAAAGTATCATGAGGTGCCTGTGGGCCATAAGAAAAACCTTTACAGAAAACTAGGGTCGACCCAAAAAGCTAGAGTCATCAACGGAAAGACAAAAAACTAGGACCTCATGGGCTTTACTTGCAATGAAGAGACCCCGTGGAATGGTTGAACGATAATCATTGCTGATGTTTATTTTATTATTATTACTATTATTCAGAAATATTATTATTATTCAGAAATATTTTAGCCAGAGTTTTATTTTATTATGATTATTATTATTTTTATTCAGAAATATTTTATTATTAAATTCAGAAATATTATTTTTTATTTTGATTCAGATTTTTATTTTGTTATTATTATTATTATTATTATTATTATTATTATTATTATTGTATTATTATTATTATTATTATTATTATTATTATTATTCAGATTTTTATTTTATTATTATTATTATTCTGATTCAAAAATATTTTATTATTTTTGATTCAGCTTTTTATTTTATTTATTATTATTATTATTATTATTATTATTATTATTATTATTATTATTATTATTCTGATTCAGAAATACTTCTATTAATAATATTTTTTATATTTCTGATTCAGAAATATTTTACTTTTATATTCAGAAATATTTTCATTATTATTCAGAAATATTTTTACCCTTCAGAAAATTTTTATTTTGATTTGAATAAATATTTATTGTATAATGAATCATGAAAATATTAATGTTATTATTTCCGCGATTGAAAAATTACAACATGACGGTATAAAAATATTTGATGAACGTAATCCTCAGACAATTATGTGTGATTTTCAATCATTACAACAACGAAAATTTGAGAATAAATATTCATTACCAGCCGATTACAGATTCATAAAGTTGATTCAACAAGCAATGTTACAGTCGCTGGCAATAGTTACAGATACACAGGTGAAAGTGAAAGTATTTGCACACCTTGCACACTCAATCGAAAATATTAAATCCGAATTGTCTCACGAATACGAAACAAAAAGAATTGTGAATGCTCGTATAAGGCAGTTGAGAGATATTATGTCTGCTTGTGATGTCAGTGATGATTGTGAAAGTGAAAGCTATGTCACCAGTGACTGTAGTGACGACGAAACTAACTCTGTCACCGTGACTGTGGTACCAGCTAAACAAAGTGAAAGTGAAAATGATTGTAACAGCTAAACAAAGTGAAGGTGATTCTGTCAATGGGAATAATTCATATCTGACTGTATTAAAAAAATATTTATTTGATAATAAAATTTATTCAGAATCAAATTATAATATTTTGGTCGATAATCTGAAGAATCATAATAAATTTGGGTAATATACCCATCAACTTGATGAAATTGGTTAATAATTATAATAAATTTGAGCAACATACCCATTAATCTGAAGAATTCGACTAATAATCATAATAATTACGGGCAATATACCAGTCAAATTGATAAAATCATTGGGTCAATTATCAAAAATAAAACAATTCTGAAATATAAATATTAATAAATAAATCTGAAAATAATTCTGAAATATAAATATTAATAAATAAATCTGAAAATAAGTCTGAATATAAACAAATTTGGGTAGTATACCCATCAATCCGAAGAATTTGACTAATAATCTTAATAATTACGGGCGATATACCCATCAAATTGAAATTGTTTGATAATCTGAAAAATTATGGGCAATATACCCATCAAATCTGTTGTTTTATATCATCGCTTTAATGCTGCGAGAGGGAAGAAACAAGATTTTATAAATTGACGAGTACACGTGTGTATTCAGAATTAATCGGGTCTGATGTTGATTTAATGACTTTTTCATTAATTATATCCTTTCCACGATCCGGTCCTTCTCTAATAACATCAATTAATGATAACTTAAATCTGGGAATTTTTGTGCCATCATAATCAGTATGAAAATATATTTCATCATCTGGATTTTGATAAATTGTCGTAAATAACCATGGATATGCATCTCGATATTCTGGGACTTTAATAAATTTTCTTTCATTTGTAAGAAATTCGTTTCTGATTGGTTCTGGTTGTCCATTATAAACATGAGGAACTTCTGGTCAACCTAGCACTAATCTGATCGAACTTTGATAAATATCTACGGTGTAGTCAAGAGAATTTATTTCTATCGCGGACGATAACGTTGGCTCATGAACAGTAATGACTATTTTGGATTCTTTTCCTGTAATAGATTTAATTCTGCGTTGGAACTCATCGTTGATTTGTTCTATCTGATAACTACCCGTTGGAATTCCAACAACTTGCCAGTCTGGTGTTCTATCGTTCTTATTCTTATTTGCTAATACAAGTGAATTATTTGCTTGTAACCCACCGAATGATTTCGACCTGATATTTGGCCAACTATAATAAACTCTTAATTGTGCTAGCGCTATTTCGTTAGCTGAAATTGCAGTTGGAAAAACCACGGTACTGTATTAGTGACGATTTGTTGCAGTAGTTCGTTCGATGGTGACATTATTATTACTGTTATTATTTTAAATCGGAAATTTGATCTATTTTTTCGTCAAATACTTCATTGTAAATTTTTATCATCATTGTGAACTCCTCATCGGATATTTTACCATCACTGAAACACAACGAGAGATACGATGATAGTTTAGAATATGCTGACATCGCTGTGTGTAGTTTCATTGTATACTCTTGTAATTTTGTGTTTGTACATGTACCTATCGTGTTCGCAATAATATTGAGAATACCCGCCATAGTTGTTGAAGTCGAACCGACGATTGTTATAACTGCAGGCGCGGTCATTGTTCTTGTTGATAGCAATAATCCGGTTCCAGCGATAACAGCAGAAACTGAATAAACAATTATATCAATGACAACCACACGTCTGCGATATTTTTTTACTTTTGCAGTATAATTGTCAACGATATTTTTTAGTTTAGCTTGCCATGTACATACTTGATTGTATCTGTAACGAAGAACGTCGATTGGATTTTGATTCATTATACTTTTATTAAGTGATTAATTGAGGTGTTTCAGTGACAAATTCCAGACACCACCAGTAAGACGCTGTGGTTAATTTTTTATCAGATGGTTCCAGTATAAATATTTTTTCGGCATCTTTATTTAACACAATAGACACAGTTTCAGAAAAAAACATCAGTTGAATGACGCCATGGATACGTGATAAAAAACAAATCCTAAATTTTGCAGAGCTGAACACGGACAGCCTGTACACACCAGTAACTTCCGCGATGTGTTTGATAGTGTTATTGTGCTGTGACCATGTTGATGACCCTGATGATACTGTGTATACCACATTGATAATCTGCTTGTGAGGAATTTTAATCAGATTAGTTTTTTGAACGATATCAGGAATTCCACTAACAATATCGTTGAGTCTTGTGTTAATGTCAGCGAGTTTAATATCAACAACTGCTGGACTCCCAAAAAATTCATTAATGGCTCTGTTTATGTTTCTACGAAAATTCAGAAAGGTTTGTGCATGATTAGAAAAGTCAGTTTTGTGCGTGCTCGTCGCATCATTGATAGCAATTAACGAGTTCATCATTGGAAGGTCTTTATCATCGACATATCTTTTTTGTTTCTGTGTCAAACTCTGATTCTGGTGTTCAGAGATTATTAATGCCATTATTATTCATGCTAAGAAATGCATGCATAATACCACCGTTGACTAACACAAACTTGGATTCTTGATCATCGACGTATTTGTGGTTGCTGCGTCTGTATGTATGATTGGGTCTCCTACGTCGATAATTTTGTTTTGTTTCATGACAATATGACCAATAAAAATATCGCCGGTTTTCCTAGCGTAATTGTTCATTGAATTTCCAGAGTTTTGTATTCTACCGTTTGCATCAAATATAACAATGTTGTCTTTGAGTGCGTTTGTAATTCGTACAAGGATGTCTGTTAACTGGATGTTACTTGATTTTAATCGTCCTTGTTTATCCTGAAATATAACGACTTCATTGCTGTCTACACTTGCAAGATTTAAAAGATCATCAATTTCATTCCTGAGTTGATCAAGAGTTGCATACGTATATAAATCACCTTGCTGAGTTTAGTCTTAGCTGGCCTTCCTTAAATATCTACCATTATATTTACTAATGCCTGTTTAAAACGTCGACGACGATGTATACTCGTGCACGACTTTATGAGGTGGTGTTGCTGATGATGATACAGCGTCGAGCACAGCGAGTACTTCACGACCACATATTGGCGGATCAGTTACTTTTTGTGTTGGTAATGTTCAATACCAGATTCGAATACTTTGCATATTGCTCACATATTTTAAAAATTCTTTTGGTGGTGCCAGTCCATACGAATCGAAATAAACAATTTCACGTGGATCAATCGCGTATGCAACCCAATGAGTACCCGGGCCAGAACTTCCATCGAGATTAATGATACCAGTTTCAACATTATTTGGTTTGTGCGGTAATTGATCGTGCATAAAACACCTCTGAACGTTTTGATATATAATCGCTCAGCAGCATCAAGTAAATCAAAATTGGACGTAGGAAGAATCAACGAAGTATCCCGGGCAGTCTTAGACTTTTTTCGTACCACGAATAAGGAGTTCCTGGCAGTCTTAGACCCTTTCCCTTTTTTAGATCTTTTTATTCCTTGTCCTGTTGCTTTCTTTAATGCCATTCCAGCAACAGTTCCAACGGCACCAAGTGCAGCTGCTTTTGCAACAGCTGGGGCCGCAGCGGATATCAACGCTGGTATAGCTGCGAGAAGTGGAAATATACCACCCATCCTAGCGATGTCTTTAATGGCACCCGCAGAAAGATTAAATCGTATGCCGGTCTTTGGTCGTTTGGCTTCATTGAAGTGCCTGAGTTGACGTTCTGTCAGTGATAGTTTATTTGAACCACCTGTGATTTGTTCTTTCTTTTAGTGATATGTTTACTCCACAGTTTTTTTTATACTGATTGTAATTTTTTAATCTGACCAGGTGTCAAACTGACACTAACATCATGATATGACATTATAATTATCATGACTGATCTAATTACATGTTTTCTACTGGGGCATCAATAATTCTCATGCGGTCACCAACACCTTCAAGTAGCATTGTCTTATCACTGAGTATAACAGCGATTGCTCTATAACCACCAGCGGGCAGTCGAGCAATACGAGCTCGGAAGTGTATATCAATGACTGATTGTCGGAACAACTCCAAATGTTTCAGTGAGAAATAATAGATCGGATACATAGTTGTAAAATCACGCTGAGATATCTGCAAACCAAAATCCACATTCTGATCAAGTCCTATAAATGTCATCAACCGATGATAAGCACATGCAACATGGTTATTTTCAAAATTTAGCAAAACTTCTTCAGATGGTTCTTGATGTTCATTTATCCTCAAAGAAACCTCATTAACTTCAAGTGTATCAAATACCATTGGATTTCGTTCCTGCGATTCTACTCTGGCATTTTCCTGAAACGCGATGAATATATGTCGTGGTGCTGACACCCCCTGCTGTGATGCTATCTGCCATGTGAATAACCCAGCAGCATTACTTTGAACACTGTTTGTGGTCATCGTCAACCATGACAATGTTGATTTACCACCTTGATCCATGAAAGAGAGTAACCCTTGTTCTTCTGTGACCGATGGAGTCATTACTGGCATCCACAACGAAAGTTTTGTTAGTATCACTTTACCTGCATCAACTGCGATTGGTCGTCAGACTGCATCATTGTCGATAGCTTTTCTTACAAGTACCACAGTGTGTTTAGCGCCAAATATAACTTTCCTAACATTTCTACAGAATTCAAGTATATGTGACAGCGAAATCCCACATGAGAACTCCTCATCGCCGTTCAACATTGTTCGACGTGATGCAAATCCCAGATTGAAGTTTTCATTCATTGATGCAACTTCAGTTCCAGCTACATTTAGTGTTACGTTTTTGTTTTCTGGATGATCAATTGTGTCCTTGGCAAACATCATTGACGGACCAGCTGATCTCGAGTAATCATCGGAGTATCTTGCAAGGCCAAGTATTGTCGTGGCAACATCGATGTTTTCCAGGCATGATTCAATATTCTTTCCGTCAATGATACATGTGGCACTATTAAATAACGCCATGACGCCATTATTAACAAAACCAACTCGATCACCAATTCCGTATGCTGTATCATCTGCTTTCAAAAGTCTACCTTCGATTTCAGTGAATGCATCAGCGGGTAAGAAACATCTACTTGTATCCTGAACTTGTAATTCGATTCTTCCTCGTGCATTAGGTACACGTGCGTCATAAGAATAATACTGATAATCGCACACAGACTCATCCTTGAGTACTTGTGCGTCCATGTCCAATGCGGGATCAGATACACGCTTGAACATTTTATTATATTTGTTATCGTCTAACACGAAGACCACTCCCCGCTATTAAATTTGCGGTTATATTTTTTTTCTTTTTCTGACATGTGTACACCAGATAACTCTGCTAGTTTTTTTTTATTTGCAGCTTGATTTATTATTTTACTAACATTTGCAGGAATCACTTCAGTGCTGGGTAATTTTACTGATTGCGGTTTTCGTCATATTAATCGTGCTAGTCTATCCTTGATTGCTGAGAATGCTTTGCTGGCAACATCACCAACAACACCAATACCTTTTTCACGAACAATGTCAATAGCTTTCTTTCCCAGTTGCTTTGCAATCGGTATTGTTTTCGGAGCTATCCTTTTAAATAGACCCTGAACAACATCACCGAGTCCATCACCGTAGACTGCTTTATAGGTTGGCAATCTAGAATTTATCCCCCTGACCATAGTTGGTCCACGTTGAGCATTATGTATGATCATCTTATTTTATATCGTTTCTTTAATCACTGAAATAATCATCGGCGATTTCATTAATGAGGGACCGATACACATTAATATCCATGATACTGCCTGTAAATAATCTCTGACAAATAGCAGCTGCTTCATTAATGATTTCTGGAGAATTATTACCAGCTCGTTTTCCGCCAATCAGAATTTCTAGTCTGTCCATGTCAGGAAGGATGTTATTGGGACATGGAGTAATAAGACCACTTCCAGTTGTTTCTTTCTTACTTGGTGAACGTGATTCCCTCCTTCGTTTGATTTCTTCAGATTCTAAATCTTCTTCTTCTTCTTTTTGTTTCCTTGTTCGTTCAACCTCTTCAAGTTTCGACTTCATTTTTTTTTCATTTTGTTTCCTTGATTATTTAGTTTCTTCAAGTTGCTGCTTCATTTCTTCTTCTCTTTGTCTCCTTCCTTGTATTACATGTTTAATATACTTATCTACTGTCTGGATAAAAATATCAAAATTATTAATATCTTCTGCAGTTCTAATTTGCGGAATATTATTATGGATACAATATACATCCCTAATCCAATCGGCATATTTTAGAGTTCTAACATACTCAGGTTTTACATGCTTATTTCTATTACGATATCCAAACGCGGCAATATCAGTTAATTGGTTTGGATCCCTGATAGCGGCAATACCTTCCTCCGTAAATTTATCTGCTATATAAGTTCTGATTCTTGGCTGAGCTTGTAGCCGTTCTTATGGTGGTGGTTGAGGAGGCTACACGGGTGGTGGTTGAGCTGCTTGAATACGGCCAGCAATATCAACCAGTAATGTTTCAAGAGCTGTTTGTGTTGCCTCAATTGCTGTAACATTTTTCTTTGTTGGTTCGACAGCTGGTTTAAATAATTGTTCTGCACCTTCTACAAATTCCACCTGAGAATCCTGACGCACTTGTAATTTTTGTTTGACAGAATGATGGACGGGTAGATATTTTTTAATTGCCTCTAGTCGCTGTCGAGCTAGTTTAACTGTGTGAGATTCCATTATTGATATAATAATGATTTAATTACAGCAGCAGAGAGGCTGACGACCAACAGTGAGTGTCCGGGTACGAAAATATACACGCCAAAAGAAATGAAAATAAAACGTCAGCGATAAAGTATCAAAATGAGCAAACCCAATTAGAGAAATCTCGGTCGATATTAGAGGCTTAAGATTAGCGTTACTCACCTTGTATTTTCAGCTTTTGTAGGAACCTTTATTTTTCAAACAAGGACAATTCAAGCAAGTCTGTCCAGCCTCTCTGCTGCTACTACCATTTAAAGTCCATTATCAGCCGAACAGAAAAATCCATGTGAGTAGCGTTTAGTCAACAGTCCAAGGAAAATGGTATATATATATATATATATATATATATATATATATATATATATATATATATATATATATATACATACTTTGTCGCAATTGCAAATACTGCCATTAGCTGCAAATCACGACAGCTAGGATCAGTGCCTAGAGAGAGAGAGAGAGAGAGAGAGAGAGAGAGTATAGGGACTTTCCATCCGAAAGATTGCAAACCTGACTTGATTTACACCAGTATAGTGCCCAGGTTAGCTCCATGATGTCGTGTCGCCATGTGCAAGGCTTTCTATTATCTAATCAATGTCCAGGGATTCTGGTTCACGGTTGCCTATACATCAAAAGATCTCCACTAGCTGTGCATTAGAGAGAACATGCTATAATTGTTTGTTGTAAAGTTGTTGTTGTTATAGGGTTTAACGCCATCTTTCAGCAGAAGATAGGCTATTCATGGCGGCCTGTATAAATGTTGCAGGAAGAACCCGGGAAAACCCCCGGAAAGAACCTCCGACCCACGAGAAGCTACTGGCAAGCTTTCCCACATATCCACATTGGCCGAATCCGAGAATCGAACCCACGCAAAGAAAAGACAGTTTACATCTTCTCGATTTCTCAGTTGTGCTATATTTTCCACGAAATGTTATATATTTTATATATTACATAATAGGTACGTTTTGCCTATAGAGTGTGCATTTCATATTTTTCATATTATAACATGTGAACATGTCACTTTATGTGATTCTGATTGGTCCAAATAAGCCCATAAAATTATTGTGCACAAAGAAGTCTCTTTTTTAACCCCGCCTTCTGGAATTTTCGTTTTCAATGGACATTTCGGCGACCATTTTTTGATTCGAGTCATGAAAGGAATTCGGAAAAAAATGGGCCGTCTGTCTGAATATGGTCAATTTACCACCACAGTGGCTTGTTATAGCATGTGTAACGTATCATAACATGAAAAATGGCTAAAACCCCAAAATAAAAACATCAACAGCAACGACAAGTAAAACTAAGGGTATTGCTCATCTGATACCGGGTGTGTGGGGTGGGGGTGGAGGAGGGCGGTAAACCTGTGGCATTGAATCCACGCTATATACAAGCGTGGTTTAAATGTTAATTTACAGAAGTAAATAAACTCGCCTCTGTTCACAGAAGAATGTCGACATAAACCGGTCTCCAAACTGACAGACGTTTATCCAACTACTGCATATTTACTCGGTAAATATGTGGTGCAATTCCGACTCAGAATGAAATTTGTTTACATATTCTGTAATGTAATGTCCCAAGTCAAGTACTGCACATATTCGGTCAGAAATACATGACAGTAAGTATGGGAAATTATGCATCCAGTAAACCTTCTTTCACATGATTATTGCAACAATATAATGTTTAGTTGTGAAAGTGACATGTTAGATTACGTAAACATGGATCGTCTAATGTACTCTGGCGGGTACTGCATCAAACAATACATCACGTGCATTGGACATTTTGTGTTGAAAAATGATTTTGTCTGTGTAAATTGTTCATTCGGAAGGACGCTTGTTCTTTGACTTGCAGTTTGTAAGAAAAGTATAATATACTTTCACACGTTAATACAAGTTCAACTTTGTTTGGAACTATTTTTTTACGCACAACAAATGAAAGGTGCATCGTCTTGCAGAATGAACGGAATTATTCGTTCTTCTTTCTATCTAAATAATTTACACTGAAATAAAAACTATGTGATAAAGAGAATCTCAAATGGGTAATGATTTGATATTAAATTTATGATACTCGTTGAATAATGCCCAGCTTTTGCGAGCCTTGGATCGCAAAAGCGGGACATTATTCAACGAGTATTAGAAATTTGCCCATTTGAAATCCTCTATTTATCATATAGTCGTTACACTTTACATATAGTATGTGCAGGTTCATATTTTTGGTATGACATGTTAAAATATCACTTCATGCGATCCTGATTGGTCCAAGTAAGCCCATGAGATTCTTGCGCAGTATTCTCTTTACTAACTGGCTGCGATCTTGGGATCATTTCATTACCCCGCCTACGTGAACTTTTAGGTTTTTGCTATTACTATTAACATTTTGGCGGTCATTTTTTCGAATGATAACCCAAAGGAATCGTGGAAAAAAGGTCATATCTGTCCAAATATGGTCCTTTTACCCAACATTGGCTCGTTATGCCATGCATAGATTATCATGCGCTGGAAAATGGCGCTATACTCCAACCAAGAACAAGAAAAACAATAACAAATGAAACCAAGGTAATTGATCAAATGATAGCGTGCGTTTGGAAAGGGATGTGCGGTATACCGAAACATGGAAACGATTATTCTATTCAAGAGTGCTTTAAATGTTAACTTACAGGAGTAAATAAGTTCACAGAAGAATGTGGAAATAAACCGGTCTCCAAATTGAAAGTACATTATCCAATAACAGCATGTTTACGCCATATTATAGATCTTCTCATGTGATTCATTTCCGACTTCAAACAAAATTTGTCTATGTCTGCTAACGTCTAGCGTTCTATGTTGACTAATGCAAATATCCCGTCACACAGTACTGTAAATATGGCATATTTGCATCTATAATCATCTCTTTGCATGAGAATATGCAACAATTGGAATGTTTAGAAGTGCAGCTGAGAGTGACATACTTTCGCTCTTAAACATTTCTCTAAACGAACTAAAACTATGCAATCATTCTGAACTTGCATATGCATTCTGTGTTGACTAATTACGTTGTTTGTGTCAAATATTCGTTTCATTAGAAAGGACAGTTGTTTTTTGAATAGTATTTCGTAAAAATAAAACTAATAAATGTTACTAGCTATAGTACAGCCAAAATATTTGAGGGACAATGTTTTACGCTCAAAACATGAAAGGTGCACCAGCTGAGCCAGAATGAACTAAATTATTTCTTCTTCTCTCACTCCTATTCCATTAAATTAAGAACTATGTCAAAAACAGAATCTCAACTGAGTAATAATTTAATATTAAATTTATGAAACCAAGCCTTGCAAAAACTGGACATTATTTGACTCATTTCGCAAATTCAATATTAAATCATTACCCATTTGAGATCCTCTGTTTAAAACGATAAAAAATTTTGAAGTTTGTATTTAATCTTTTAAGACTGAGAACTGATGCATACCCTTTACGAACATACGTTTGAATTTAGGTGAGGGGCATGGGATTTATTTTGAGAAAAGATGTCCGGACCCCATCTAGCTTGCCAAAAACATTCTTGCTCTGATTGATAGCAAAATAAAACCCTATTAGATCGCTTATCTTAGTTAAATAAAATTAATGATCTTGAGGTCAAGAAGTAAAAACAGCCCTGGCCCTAGGGCAAGGCGAACGAGGCAACGGCCTTGGGCCCCGCGCTTCTCCGCAATGCAATTGTTTTGCTTGGGGCCTGCGTTCGTCGCTTGCTGCCTTGGACCCCGCATGCTGCCATGGGTCCCGCACATCCTAGAGCCGGGCCTGAGTGAAACTACCCCAGCTTGAAAGGAAATTCAGATCAGACACCCCTCCCGATTAAATGGTCGGTTCCTATTATTCATTGGATCATAAAGTCGAAAAAATCGCCTGCTCCACCATTGTGAATCGATGTAGTCACCGTTAAGTCGAGTATTACTTTCTCAAAACACAGTATTATTGAAGTGTGAATTAATATCATTAACATACATTCAAAATGTAGGTAACTTTTGCAGGTGTCCATTTCTGTGAGTATCATCATATACTACAACTTATCTAGAATTATATAGATAATGGCGGAAATAGCAATAGATCCGTGAGTCTGTGTAACAGTGTCAATATGGGCTGCCACGTACGTGATATACTCCTAGTTCTATGGCTTCTAATTCCCCGGTCGGTCGACCAATGAACACACTACACAGACGCTGACTCACCCCGTAATAAATATTATAGTTCACGTCTTTCATAGTGGAACTAAATATAACACCAAACTTTGTGGGAAGATGTTCAAAGGACTATTGATCAGCTCATTGAGAGAGAGAGAAAAACAAAAACAAAGTTGTTTGTTTGATTAATGTTGTTTTTGTAATGACGTATCAACAAAATGAACGAATTTTACCCATATGTGTACAGGATGTGGCTTTGCTTAAATGTCCGCAGTAGTTCTTTTGTTGAGACTATAGGAAAACTGCCTGAATATATTTTACGAAACGACTTTTTTAAAATGCAGTAACTGAATATTTATACTTGACGAAGATGATGACTGTAATTCAGTATGATTTTGATAGATAAAATCGCATACTCTCACACCGCAATGAGATGGAAGTAGTAACAGTACACAAGGTTTCTAGCTCAGGACCCCTTCCCCCTCCAAAACCCTTCTACGTTAACATTTTGTCAGCTCAAAATAATGACTTTCGTATATTCTGACAAAATATGTTTTGTCGGGGTAAGGGGTCTCTGATCTAGAAACAGCTTGTTTTCTATTACTACTATAGCCGTCATGTTGAATAGTTATAAAAATAAACAATAACCGTCACCATATTTTATGATAATCATTTTCATACCTGCTGACTTCTGCTACTACTCTATCGTCGTTGGCGGAAGTCTACATAATCACTGTCCTAGAAATTACGTACCGGAACTTCCAAGATCACTCTAGGAATTACGTACTGGAAGTTATAAGAACATTCTGTAATTACGTAATGGAAATTTCAAATAACATTCTAGAATATTACGTAATGGACATTTCGCGTAGGCGTTATAACGGAATAAAAAGCGGCCAGAATTTTTTCTTCGTAGTCATTTTGCAGATGGATTTGTTGGAGTAAGCAGGTAAGTGAAACATTTTCTTGAACTTAGTGTTGAGAGGTGATGGCTAATGTTAGATGGTTCTGGTAAAACAATGAGTGCGGTTGAATTATTCCTGAACAATTGTTCAACACACTAAAATGCATAAAATTACAGACATGGCTTAATATGTATGAACCATGTGTACAGTTTTGTGGCAATGGTGCGTGGATCGATATAACGGCTTAAATTACTCTAGATCGCAGTCTGCACGAATATAAAACAATCGATAATGACTCGTTTGCTGAAAATTAATGTCGTAATATCACACACACTCCCCCGGCTTATATGTTGGAATATTTATTTCTCAGTTCTGAGATTTCTAATTGTATAATGATTGTATACTTTCCTCACAGACGATAGAAGAGTTATTTATTCATTCTGAGGGGTTCTCCTATCAATGTCGAATTTGTTGTTGTGCAACATTACGCAATAACAGGGGAGATAACTGCTTGGTTACTCTTAACTCGAAGACAGAGTTATCTCCCTTCCAACACAAGGAAGACAGACAGAGTTATCTCCTTTTAAAGAATTTCATCACCAATTATTAGAATATCAACAGTAGATATCAGAAATAATTCATTATCGTGTTTATACAAATAAAATTTAATTTTTCCGCTTACTTTTCGAAGACATTCAAATAACTCTTTCATTGCTATCTTGATGAGAACATACTTACCATCTTTTGCAAAAATCTGCGACCTGTTTAGGTCAATATTAATTTCGTGTATTTTTCTTGACTGATCGGATCATGAAGATTATCGTATTTTAGCATAAGCTCATCTCTCAACTTTTCAAGATAACCAAAATATTTGCTGTTATCTGATTTGATAAGCGAGAGTTCCATTCTATCAAATTTACTAAAACAAATACATGAAACTGCATCATTAAATTCAACGGATAATTGCTGGCCATTAACCATTAATTTTTTAATTTTGCTACTAACTCCATCGGCTAATGTTAAACTTTCGAACATTATTTCTAAAGTTTAGACAAAATTAATTAAAGATGATATTAAACATATCACCTCTGGTAATGGCATAGTGTCCAATAGCTAATGTGTTTACGCCATCAACACAATATCTCTTATCATCAAAACTACTTAGTCTACGTTTTATAATTGTATCTGTTTCAAGTTTGTGATGATTTTTCCTGATAACATTTGGTTTAATATAATTAGTGCAGGTGTTTTAGCGCTGCTTTAAAATCATCAAATTTCATAGAATTTTTAACGTATCCGTGAGGAATACCTTTTGCTTTTTTTATTAGTTTATTGTCATCTAAAATAACGGCGTACATTTTACTTCTTATTCCAACAAATTCCCTAACTGGCGCAAACGTAAATTCATCTTTCCGTTGCCGATGACATTTTTATTTGCATCATCATGAAATCCACTACTTTTTGACAATCCGTTACATCAAATAAATTTTTATTGTTATAAATACCTTGATAAACATCCTCATATTTTATATTATAAACAAGTGAATCCATATCAGTAAATAGCAACTCCGAATCTGGCCACTGCTTTTTCGTAAAATTATAGTGAAAGTCGTATATTAGCCATTTTGCTATATGAAGTACAGATGCACCAACATAAATTAGTTTATTTAACTTTAAATTTGTCTTTCGTCGCTGTATTGCAACAAGATTGTCATTAAATATTTTCATACTGACAAAACCGTCATCATTGACTAATTTATTTCTGCGATTTACATCATTTACAATTTCAATATTGACTCGCTTTCTGATATTTTCCATAGTCTTACCGAACACGTAATTGTTCATTAACTTGAAAAAGTTTTTCTCAAAGTCGGTCTTAGCAATAGGACGACGTTTGGTAATTAAATCAATATAATCTGCCATCCACCATGATTGATTAAATTTTAACACGCGATGAACTTTTCTCAGAATTAGCCCATCATCTGCTGCTTGTTTTAAATTTTTGTAATGTATCACGTAATTTCTTTTATTTAACAAATCTGGAACTAGCTTATTAACGATCGAAATTTTTGCTGTTGTCATTGCCTGTTGTTCAGGCGATAATAAACTATAATCGATCATCATTGACTCTGCACAAAACGGATAGTCGTTATGTAGATCATGTAACGAACTAGGATAATCGAGATCAACTTCAACAAAATAACTGACATTTTCTGGTAAATCTTTTTCAGTTTCTTTAAGAAATTGATCTGGAGTTATCCAATGAAATCCACTGCACGGCATTGGCTCTGACATTGCATAACCATACAAATTATTTTGATCCAGATAAATAATATAATTTGATGGAAATTTTTATCGTAATTTTTTAAGTATTTATTATTAGCTACCGCATATTTTTTGTTATAACGCTAATTCCGCCGCGAATTCCTTTTTCAATAAAATTAAACATATCAACATCAGTTAAGAGATCCAATTCTATCCTGCTTGTTTTTAGCAGAGCATCCCATGACAATCCTGGCGCAGAATAATACCAACATGGATCTAATCCATAATTTTCATGACTAACTTTACGAAAACTCTCGAAAACATCTGCTAGTAATAATACATCTGTTTTCAAATATAAATCATGATAATCACCAAGTGTCTTACAACCAAATTTATTCCAAATTTCTTGTGCATATTTGTAATCGTCATCTGTAATATTTTCATTTTTTAGCTGCGAGTAAAATTTATATTTGTAGGAAGAGAAGTTTCATCAAATCTGCTCCAGTCGTCGAGATACTCATACGGAAAGACACCTTTTTTGTCAGAGAGACGTAGTCTTCACCAAAGCAACTTTTTAAATTATTGAAACTGCTACAACCTTTTACAAGCTCGTCTAATGGTGCTGCCATAAATTGCAGACTGTCGATGAAAAGTAATTTGCCAAGCGAAACTGACATATACTTTTCAAAATTGTTTGGAATACATTTTATTATATTGTTTAATTTTAGTTTAGATTTAATTTCCTCATCGCCAAATGCTTCGACAATGATATGACTATCATAACCACGGAAATTATGTAAAACGACAGGAATAAAATCTGGCGCATGAAATTTCAAATTACAATTATTATGTGCTGCTCCGCGATATTGGCCGGTTAGATGACAGTGATCGCGCACTTTATCGCCAGGCAGAGGTTTCTCGCAGATATGACAATTAACTGCCTCATCAAAATCAAGTTGTTGTTTGGATGTTATTTTTATTGGAGCTGTTTTGGATAATCTGTTGAAAATTTTATTAACATTGTCTATTAATTGTTTTAGTAACCACACGGCAGAATGTTTACCTCTGTATAATTTTATTGCACTTGAAAAATTATCGTTAGGCAACAAATTACTTTATAAGCTGCTTCACAGGGAACATGTTGTTGTATTTTTCTGGTGCTTGATTTATTTGGATCATTTTCTGCGCCTGCCACAGGGACAAGTAGACACTCGAAATCAGCATAAATAACAAACGGAATATTTAATTTATGATTATAATTTTTAAATTTTAATACTTTTTCTTTTTCCCTTGGCATTGTTATTTTTTGAACAATAACAAAGTATTTAAGATGATCTTGCAGTTTTTCATCTTTAGAAAAACCTTGTAAACAACGGTAGTAGAAATATTTCTTATTTTTATCTTTATTATATTGTCTGCCAACTAGGCCGTTAAAGTTTTTTATCCAAACGTAATGATTCCTACAAAGCAGCAAGTTTATTGTCGATTGCGAAGCTTTTTCTGAAATATACCTTGGATAAACATTTGCACGCTCGTCAAAACCAAATATATTAACTGAAATATTATGTTGCTTTTCAAACTTTGGTATTTGATTTTCTGCAACTGGAAAGTAAATGGCATTAAAATTTAATTTTAATACGTGACTAAATTAGTTGTCAACGCGATAAGCATTTTGTCTGCTGGAAACATCGCAGAAAGAATAGCCCACTGGAAACATCTGTCAGCAAAGTTCTTTACGTTTATCAACATTTTTTGTTTTTAATTTTTTGAGGGAGATCAACGTAAGAACTACCGCGAAGTACGTTATATTTCATTGTGTGAAATAAAACTTCTTTTATCATTTCAAATTTCCAACCTGATCCTGATACAGTAAATTTCTCCAATTTTTTTTATTTATTTCTTGATGTATTTTATCAGGGGTTGAGGAAATATTTGTTCCAGCTGATATATTTTGTGATTTAGCTGTTAAATAAGGTACGGCAATCTCGTTGATGAAATCTACATTATTAGGTAGAGCACGTAACTTTGATAAAATAACATGAGACTGCACTATTAGCTTGATACTTCTATGAACTGCAAGTTCTCGCGTTACAATCGGATACAGAAGATGAAACAAATTTGTAGAGTTAAAAGTTGCTAAAATATTTTGATTATCAAACCGATAGCTGTTGTCAAATCCTGCAAAAGCAGTGGCTATTTTTATAGGTTCTCCTATAAGACTCTTCTTTGGCAATATCTCACAATTTCAGCATTATATTTATATAACATTTTATATCTTTAATTGGAGAATTTGAATTTTCAATTGAAAATGCTATATAATATAATGAAGACAGTAGCGATGGAACAAGAAGAATATTACGTACACCCAATCTATAATAGTTATGCCGGAAATTCATTGGGTTCAGTGATTTATGTGAAATATCAAACACAATTGGTAAATCAACACCAGCTGGAGTGATGATAAGTGTTAGAGGAGATAATACAGAACGTACTGAAATGTTTAGAAAAGATTTTATTTACACTTTATTCTGCGGTAACGTCCAAGATGGACAAACAGTTTATAGAGTAAATAGTTCGATTGACGATGATAATATTGAAAATTTAGCATTGCAAGATGAATTTCAACCGCATCCCGTGTTTGATTTATATGAGGCTAATGATCTTGGAATTATACGAAATAAACAAACAAATAAGTGTTAGGAAATTTGACTAACACTGGTCATTTGATTGTGATGGTTCGTGGTATTAAAACACATTTTGTTCATTATAGTTCGTACAGATTTATTTATGAAACTTTTAACAGCGCTATTCCAAATGATTTGGTTATTGATAACATCAACAGAATTAAAACCGATATTCGTCTGGAACATTTAGGTCTGGTCACACCTAAAGAAAATAACAGACGAGGACGAGGCGGTGGTATTAATTTCAGATGTCCTGCTAAACCTATAATATCATATAACATTAGTACAGATGAGGAACTAAGATTTCCTTCGATGACAGCTGCAGCAAGACACTATAATATAAATCCAGCTACTATAAAATATGTTGCAGATGCTATTAGAGATACTGCAACATCAATGTTAGCATTTAACAGAATCGTCTTCAAATATGACGATTAATTATATTTAATAGCTCAGTTTTGGTAAGACAATTATGAGCAAACATTAAAACATCATCTTTGTTAAATTTCAACGTCATTACTGTACTGTCATTAAGTTTATTTTTTTTCTGCCGCTGTTAGCAGAAGTTTATTAGAATCACATTGTATAACGATAACGTCAACAGAATAACAACTATACCCTGATAAACATTTTCGCACTGCTTCGGCTAATTCTCTGTAATTTAATATATTAACTTTCTGATGATATTTTATCTCGTTAATCATCTTTTTATTATAAATTATATAAAAATATATTATAAAATGGATTTGATGAAACGACTTGCTGATATTTACGCCCGTGATATAATCTCGAATGATACTTTTTTCAGCAGGAGATGCTACAGTCGCAGTCGACTTGGTTGATTAGACAGAGGATAACATTCTACTTAACAACGACGACGAACAAAACGAGATTGTAGGTGTGGTTGATAAAAAGAAAATTACAGCACAGCGACAACCGGCAGATAAAATGTAAAATATGATATCACATAGAAAATTTTGAAATTTAACTTTACAGTAGGTGAAAATCAATCCTTTTGGCGGCTGATAAAACCGTTTTTAAACATTAGAACTCCAGACCGACGGAAAAATATATAACTCGATTTTATATTTGTCAAGATATTTAACCTAATGACGATTTCTGACGATCACAGACGATATTTGATATCGTTATGTGAGCCAATAAAATGTAAATCTATCAAACGTAAGTACGAGGAAATCTACAAAAACATTATTTCATAATTTGTTTGGTTGGTACCCAACTATTAAATTTATCGCTATAACCGCGCCACTTGACTAGGCTTTTGTTACCTTTTATCCTGATAACTTTTTCAATAACAAATATATCTTGTTCAGTTTTTTGTAATTCTTGTTCGTAAAAACTACCAGTTATAGGCTCACCCAATAAATCCTTCAGCGCGTATGTTACAGGTATTGTCAGTAAAACTTTATCAACAACAAATACGTCTTCGTCCAG
The DNA here is from genome assembly GCA_016617855.1 of Megalonaias nervosa. Classification (NCBI taxonomy): domain Eukaryota; kingdom Metazoa; phylum Mollusca; class Bivalvia; order Unionida; family Unionidae; genus Megalonaias; species Megalonaias nervosa. The sequence goes on along the minus strand of JAECUM010003331.1, from coordinate 84,723 downwards.
TGTGGGGTAAATCCTTTTTCAAATGATTTTTTTCGACAGAGAAATTCTAACTTTATCACCAACTTTAAATTTATGTCTGCGGTATATGTTTACATTTGCTAATATTGGATTTTTAATTGCATCATTTGGTGACCTTTTTATCGATCCATTTACTTCACGGCGATTGCATGATTGACAGTGCGTAACAATTTTATCTTGTTCGATACAAAGATCTTTAGCACAATCACAATTACATTTCATTTTATTTTTTAATCGCAGACAAAAATGATTGTCAAAAATTTATAAATCTGAAAATAATTTGTAAATTTTGATAAAATTGTTGTTTTTTTTACTAATTTTTGGTTAAAAATCCTGTTTTTTTAAAAGGGAAAATGGTTAAAAAAAATCAGCGAAAATCACTCCGATTTCTTATTTTTGAGGGTCAAACCTCAAGCTATTTAATATTTGATTTTTAGATTTTTTAATAAATTTCACAATTTTTGGCTAAAAATATCATCAAATATCGACAAAAACAGACAAAAAATCAGCTGAAAATAAGAAATTTAGACCAAAAATTTTCGTTTTTATCAAAAAATCTAAAATATCAAATGTAAAATCGCTTGCGGTTTGGCCCTCAAAAAATAAGAAATCAGACTAAAAAATATTTACCTTCGTCAATTAATCATCTACTAAAATAACCTTGTCACATATTCCAGCTCCGGATAATTTCTTTAAAAACATACTTTTTTTTCTACCACAGATTGCACAAATACTTTTTAGCATTATCCTATTCTTTTTCGTTTTTTCCGTTGTCTCATCCTTATTCTCTGTTTTGAGACAGTATGTTGACATATTCCTTAGTTTACATAAAATTACCTGCAATCTCATCATTTGCGTGAGAAGATTGATTGTCAAACTGTAAAATAATATTTAAAAATTGAATTTAGGCTGGGACATCTGTCGGATAAACATAATTCAATAATAACCACAAGCAGATGTTCCAACCGGCTGTAGTTGAGTAGACAAGTAATTTATTTTTTCAAATTTTTCAAAAATATATCTTTTTTATAAGATAACTCGTAAGAAGTCCGAACGAATCAAAATAATTATTATCGTAGACAGCAACCCAGTGAGTGCTGGATCCATCATTAAACTTTTTGTATATTTACAACGCACAACCGCCCGCTGGCATATTATCTAATTCGTCGTTAGAATACACTCCGCGAAATCCGACAATGTCATTCATTTTTTCAATTATATCAAAATTACTCAACGGCGTCTAGTGCCTGGTAGAGTCATTCCACGTCCTATCCCAAGCAGATTTGGAATTAGACTGCCTGTTAACCCTACTATAATTGGAGCGAAAGGAATAATTCCTCCTTGTTTTGTTTTTCTTGGCGCTCGCTGAAGTTTTGTTTTCTTTTTTCTTTTTTAGATTTTGTCGCTTTGGCTGGCATTTTATTTTTAATTGTTACATAAAATTTGTTTGATACCATCGCCTGATACCGCCTTTTTAGTTGCTCCAGATACTGCCGCTGACGCTACCGCTAGTCCAAGTGTTCCTAGTACAGGTAAAAGTTTTGGTATTGCGCTAGCTATTACAGAAAATGCTGGTCCAAAAAATCCGCCATATTTTGACATCGCTGTTATTTGTGCAACACACAGTTTGAGCACAAACGTTTTTCCCCGATTAAGTTTATTGATTTGCTGTTGCGTCAACATTACTTTCACTGCGGTTACTTTGTCAGTCTCCGGAGACTTTGTCAACGACTGAGTCGTTGGGGATATCATTAGAGAGACAGAATTACGTTTGGCAACCGCTGCTGATAATTTTTTAAGTTGACCGGGCGTTAGGTATATATCTCTGGTTGTGTATTCCGTTTTCATTTTCCTTGATTATAACAGGGGTTGTTAGATTAAGCTTGTATAGTTATCCTTCTCTTGGTCGCATCAATTGTCAAAAATCTATAACTGACAACTAGCGCGTATATGTTGTACTGTTCGGTTGGCAATACGCCAAGCGTCCAAGTGACTTCAATATCAGCAGTCTATCCGATCATTCGTTCGGAATGTTTTGATATATCAAAATAAAAGATAAGGTACAGTGATCGAAATTCCTCTACTGATATTTGAAATCCACTGTCAGCGTTCTGATATTTTTGCGTTGCCTCCATAAGGAACATGAACGGCCGAGAGATGTTTCTGGTGGCGTCCACGGCAAAACTGCATTCGATTGCACGTTCGGGATATTATTTAGAATTTACTCTAACAAATATTCGTCTGACGTCTGGGTTATCAAATATGGAGTTGTTCATTTCTTGATCATTACGACGTGCCTGTCGTTGAAATACAACAAACAAATGTCGAGGTAATTGTTCGCCTGACGTAGTTGTAACACGCCAGGTGTAATCGGTTGCGTTAGGAATTGCTGTTTGGTAAATTCTGTTTTGATGAAAATATATCTTTTTCGTGTAAGCGGTCAATAATGATTCGAGTTCCATCGTTATAGCTACAGGCGGGACAACTCGTGGCATCCACAGCGCTAATCTTGTAATAGCAAACTGTCCTTCAGCCACACCAGCGGCGTGTATTATACAATCGTTTCGATCAGCTCAATGTAAAATAAATGCAAGTTTTATTCCGGGAAATTCTTAATATACGACGCCAGCTTTGTTTGGTTTGTTTGAGTTTTCGTGGAGATACTCAACTTACTCGAATTCTGTCACTGTGTCGTCGGTATCATGTTCTTTGGCAAGATCGAGATAATTTTTAACTGACATTATTTTATTTTATCACAAAAATTGCAACGACTTTGTCGTCGGGCACACAAAATTACGGCAACTAAAACGCGGCAGGTGTTATTTGTCTTGTTTTCTTTACAAGTTTGCGTATTACCTTTTCACCACGTGGTGACAGTAGTTTTTCTGTTGTAGCTATCATAGCTCGCTCTGTTTCAGCTGTTGGTGCAATATCTGATATTGCTCGTTTTATTTCCAATGCTGAAGGCATTGTTGAAGGTGGCACGCCGCCTTGCGGTGCTACTTTACACGCAATTCCTGGGATATTTTCAACTATTTTTGTAAATATATTTCCAAAATATCCACCCACAATTTTTTCTTCTATACACTTTTTTTGTCTCATCTTTGTTATTAAGTTAGGTTTACGAAATTTATGTGATCGCGAATAGGTGCAAGTAATACGTGACAATTTCAGTGTTAAGATCTATTTGTAGTCCTGATGGATCTGTTAGTTGCATTGTTATGCTGGTTATTTGATTTTTAGGAGTAATCGGATAGTATTTTATTTGTCGAGGAGTAATTTGCATCAGTGACCCGGGCGGGACATCTGGTGAAAAACTATAGATTGTTTGACCTTGAATTCCTAAAGCTGTATAAGACCCTGATGCAGTAGAACAATTAATCAATACTGTGTTTACTTGTGTTATGTTAACTGACAGATCTCGTCATATCATACACTTTGTTCTGCAACACTGCCGTATTGTTGGTTTTTGAAACCTAATAATGATGCGATACTAGTCGCTGGTGAGAAATCGATTATCAAATTATTTTTAATATGATTCTGGCTCGTAGCGTATTATAGTTTGGAGTCAGTTCAAAATTTTCTGCGGCAGTGTATTTTGTTATCAGCTCTCTTATCGTTTTGTTGAGATCAGTCACGTTATACGCCCCCTGTGGTATTCTAACTGACACCCAAGCACCAGAATTAAATGTAAAGTCGTCATTGACGTTTAATTTTACATTTGCCATAGAATGCCATACCGTAGCAGAAATCAATCCGATTTCGTACTGTTTACCAGGATCTAGTATTATTGGCGGATTACAGTGGACAGAAAAGTTTGCGCCGTCACTCGTTGTTTTTGACGAGTCGAGTAATAATGTTGTTGACATTTATATTAAAGTTGTTAGATAAGATCGCTATGTAAAATTTCGTACTCGTCTGATGTTAGTAACCTGCTCGATCTAAGATCATCAAATATATCAATAATTTCGCTGTCGATTTCCGTACTTTCATTACCAGCTTCTTTCGATGTTAACTAGTTAGCGTTTGATGTAAAAAAAAATTATACCTTTTCCAGTTTTCTCCTCTGGTAATCTTTTATCTCGTTCGTTTTCATACTTATCAAATAATCTTTTAAATGTCCAACCTTTACCATAATCTTTTCCTCTGGTTCTATACTTCTTTGCTGTTATTTTTAAAACATTAGCAATCACTCCGTCTCTCATTTTATCCATCATAACCAACATTTCTTCCTCTGTTTTAGCTTCTTTAAGCGTTTCTTCGGCTGTTGAAACATCATTAATTTTATCGTTTAAAATTCGTTTTAGTTTATTGTAATCATCATCACTCCATTTTCGAATGTTATTAATATCGGTAAGTTTGTCTTCTGCCAGATATTTTTAAATAAATTCAGTAAGTTCGGAATCTTCTATCTTCACCCTAGCTTGTTTTCTGTAAAATCTTATCTTTCCTTGAAAAGACATTACTTCTTCAGTTGCTCTTTTTTGTTACTCAGCTAATTTCTTAGTTTATTTTGACACATCTTCTATCAAATTCTTTAACTCGTCCGGATTAACCGTCAGTCTCGCTATTTCTTGCTGAAGTGCAAGAGGGTTATTTAATAATCTCTCAAATTCGGTTTGTCGTGCAAGAGGATTAGCAATGATTCTCACGAGTTCCTCTGCAATGTTTTAGTTTTCTCTTTCGATCTTTCTCCAAGTAAACCTAACAAACCTTTTTCTTTAATTTGTCTAGTTCTTCTGGAGATAACGCAGATATTTCTGGTTGTTTGCCAAGTACTGCTTCGGTAACAGATTTTAGAAAACTAGCGGCTGTTTCTTCTGCTTTAACTTGTCCTCGACGAGCTTCTTCCACTTTTTTCTTAAAAGCAGCTCCAGTTTGTAATAAATGTTTTAGTAATTCAATTTTGTGTTGACACTTGTCCATTGTATATATTTTTACGCTCTATAAAATTCGTCTATAGAAATGTGTCGATACAACAACGAAACATCTTAGCTGGATCACGCACTTATTATCAAACAAAAAGAAATTGTATTTGTCTTTGGTTGCTTGATGATATAGTTCAATAAATTTATCTTTTGTTACATCACCACATTGCTCGTTTGCAATATTTCTCACATCAACATTATCGAGTCCAGGAAATAATATAAAACATCCCGTATTTCGCCTAATAAATCTGTCAACGTTATAAAAACCTTGAGCTAGATAAATTGAATTACATTTTTCGTTACGCGATAACGAAAAATAAGATTTAAACTTATTCATCTCCTCGTTGTTTAGAGGCTTATCGTCAAATACAATTATTTTATGCTTGGACAAATCAAGTTCATCAACTGGAATTAATGCTTCTGGTTGTTTTATTAAAAATATATCATTGCCAGCGTCAAGCTCATCACGAAGTTTATCATTGTACTCGCTCAATAATTCGTATTAATCCTGTTGTTGGTTAATTGTGTAAATATATACCTTATCGTAGTTAAAGTTATCGTTGAGTAAGAGATTTAATAATAAATTTGTTTGACCAGAGCCTGTACGACCAACAATAAGATAATGACAATCTGGAAGTTCCTTATTATGTTTATGTTTGAGTAATCGTTCAGTATCAAAATTTAATATCGATGACTTCGCCATTATTCTTATACAATTTTACGTCATATAATTTATATAATATGAGTTATTACACAAAGTTTGGAACAGTAATTACAGGATCTGTTTCTGCTGACGAACCAATAATAACTGTTACATCATCATTGGGTTTAGAAACAAATTATCCGCCAATAAATGTTGTTGATACACAAGCTGTTAGTTATGCACAACTTAAATCTGTCGACAATAATAAACTATCATTGACAGGAGGAACTTTAAGCGGTAACTTGGATATGTCAGGGAAAAATAATAAATTTAGAAACAGCGTATCCGCCAAGAAACTTGAATCAAACCCAAGCGGTAAGTTATTTACAGTTGAAGTATTTTCATAATAACAAGCTTGACAAAACAGGTGGAACGATTACAGGCAATATTAATATGTCGAGTAAAAAAATTATTGGGTTGGAAACAATATATCCACCAGCAAGCTGTAAGTTATGCGCAACTAAAATCTGTTGACGATAACAAGCTCAATAAAGCTGGCGATACAATGACAGGTAATCTGATAATGAGCAATAACTCAAAATAACTGGATTACCGACAACCTCGCCACCAGCTAATGATACTGATGCTATTAGTTATGTTCAGTTAAAAGAAGAACTCACCCCGTATTTAAAACGATCCGTTGGACCAATGTCAGGCCATTTAAGATGAGAAACAATAAAATAACGACGACATATGTTCCAGTTAACCCTAATGATCTGACAAATAAAGTGTATGTTGACAGTCTGTCCAGTGGTATAAATCGAACCAAAAACAATGTTGGGTATATTCCAACACTTTTTAAGGCAACTGATAACAGTTGGGTTTGAGGTAAGCGCATCATCATATTATCCTGAAAATTATCCTTATTATGCTTTCTCTGATAGACCGGAATGGACGACAAACGGAGAGGTTGAAAACTTTTGGATCAAAATTAAATGTCCTATTGCAGTCGCTATTTGGCAATTTCATTTGCGAGGTCGATTAAACTCTAGTGATGGTTGAATTTGTAATTGGCAATTGCAAGGATCAAATGATGATATCAACTGGACAACATTGTATAGTACAGAAAATACGTAGATCTCAACAACGCAATAATTTACAATTCCGACTGCAAATACCGTCAACAAGTATTTACATGTTATAGTTTATGTTTTCGCCGCTGAACATCCGTTTCCAGGATTGACAGCATTTCAAATATATACTCTCGACGATCAAATTTAATCAAATGCTATAACATAATGTCAGAACCACCAATTATAACCATTGCAAGAGAATTTTATGATAATATTTTTAACCCTAAAAAAGATGTTGGAAACGAATTACTATCAGCACGTGTAATAAATACCAGGAAATTTTTGTAATTCCAATGATAAACTCTTCGTTGTCAGATGAAGAAAAAAGTTGTATTCTTGTTATGTATATGCGAGGACCACAACTAATAAAAGCAATAGAAAACTTTGATATTATAAGAAGTTACTGTCATCCTGATGATTGTCTAGAAGAACAAAAACAAGTTGAAATTATGTTAAAAAATATTGCTCGAGCTTGACTTTAAAAATATAGATTTGATAATAAAATCGAACTTAATAAAAGCACGAGCACATGGTGGAAAAGCGGAGGAAGAAAAACGAATAAACGACAGCCATACTCGTCTTGACAAACTTGCGGAATCTAAGATAGTAGGAATGAAAAGGAACAAGAAGTTATATAATAGTATTTTTAAGTATCTAGGCATGTACTACCACGACAAAGAAACCCTAGTTAAAATAGTTAGCATGACAGTGGATACGGAGTTAATTATTAAAGTATACTCGAACGCAATTTTACCAATGATAGATAAAAAAACAGAATGAGATACGATTATTGTCAACAAATCTCTAGAGATAATCAAAAATATTAACGAGGAAATCGATAACTTCAGTGATGTTAAGCGAGAAAAGTTTCTTGAGGAAGTTAAAGAAAGTTGGAAAAAAAGATTGATACTTATTACGACATAAGTGAAGCAGAGGATGTTACACTTTCATCGCTCCAGTGCTCTAACAATTGTCATTACGAAATTGTTAAAATGAAATTGAGAAAATACTCACGAAACCATATGAAAAATTAATGTTAAAAGTAGCTTCTGTTAATGGTCTTCCCGCAGTTAATGGAGACGAACTCCGAAAATCAATGCTAATAAATTTTATAGTCACATACGCAATTACCAGACAACATCTTGTCCTCAAAAACTTTACGTTGGATCAAATAAGCTTGGTACTAGGGTTTATTGATGAAACAGGGAGAGAATACGGTAATTTAACAAATAAAACATATTTGTATGAACATGAAGTAGGAAACACGTTTCACTCCTTTAGCTGGTTAAAGAAAAAATGAGGTACTAACAGATGAACGATATAAGGATACTTAGTCAGATGTTTACGACGAGCACAGAAATTTTATAGCTGATCCTAACAATAATGAGTTCCTTGAGTTTCTTGATTTGATTGTTGGTACTAGAACATTTGTCATTGTATAAAAATTGTAAGCAAATATTGTATAATGAAAAAACAGATAATCGATTTTAATCATATTTCAAAGGAAATTCCCAAACAGGATGTTGAGGCACAAATGCAATATTACAGATATTATCATAAAAGCTTTGGTGCGTAAAACAATGTTACAAGTATTATAGTAGAATACTTTGAGTAATATCATATTTACCACTACTAATGACCAGCTCTGGTATAATCTCAAGTGGCGCATCATTAAATCCGTTTTTGTCAATATCTGGTTTTGGTGTTTCTCTTGCAACATCGTGTAAAAAAAATTGAGCCTCGACTTGAGACTAAAAAAATGCCTGCAAAAACAGCGAGTATCACTTATAAAAAATTGCTTGATCAGATACGATCTTATTTGCGAGGTATAAAATATGATATGGACGATTTAATACGTGAGTTTCGTATTATTGACAGTATGTTAAAAGATATTCTACCAATGAGAGTCAGCAGATATGAAAAAGATTATCCTAAAATGTGGTCATGTTAGTAGCAATAGTAAACAAGCTGTTTCTAGATCAGAGACCCCCTTACCCCGACAAAACATATTCTGTCAGAATATATGAAAGTCATTGTTTTGAGCTGACAAAATGTTAACATAGAAGGGTTTTGGAGGGGGAAGGGGTCTCTGAGCTAGAAACCTTGATTGCTATTACTACTATGGATTTTCCAAAGAAAATTCTCATTCAAGGCAAATCATTAGATGTGCGATTACCCTATTAATACCACACTAATAGTCAAATTCTAGATACAAAAGTGCTTACCTTTTTTAACTGAAAACCGTAGTAGAGATAGCCCACTACTGTTTGTTCAATCTTGTGACATATGTAGCTATAATGTTCGTATTTCAAGCAGTACATGAAAGTCCAAATCAAAGAATCGCTAGATGAAGATGAAATAAAACAACATGGTCTAAAGCTCTATACAGCTGTTCTTCTAGTTCTGCTTCTGTTGCTTGTAAATCAATAATGAGAGACGTATCGTTGTTAATAATTGATTGCCTAAATTTCTACTGAAGAAAAGCGATCAATATAATAAATTTTACTAAGCCCATATGCATGGCGTACAGAATTATACTAATGACTATGTATTACTTGTTGCAAGGCTGAAATGTTACGTCCCTTACAACCGTGAGATTATAATGATAATATGATCACCAACAGGGAGTGAGTTAAGGACTCGCACTATTAATTCAGATCCCATAGTAAACAAATGAAACACCATAATATTGAAAATTCGGTAACTTTTAAATTACTAAATAGTTATGATTAAAGGTCTATTACTCAATAATGCATGCCTAGAAAACCATATGATCCGTTGCAATTTTATAAATCTACATTTATATGAAACATGTGTTTCCAATTCCGTACCTGACAAATCAGGTACTGCTGTCAGTACTGACTGACTTTAGAACATTGTCTCTATTTTTTTTTAGATGCAAGTAGGATAAGCTCTTGCATGATTATTTTCACTAGAGTTTTACTTTTCCATTATCAACCAATCGTAACCCTCCAAATCCTTATATAATCTCTTTTAAGGTCTCCCATTTTTAGACTGGTTTCTATTTTCCATATAATTTTAACTGAGTCCTATTTAAAGTCTTTGTCCTTGATTGCAGAATGGTTTCACTTTTATTACAAGTTATCGAATATTAATAACCGCAATTAATATTACGATGGAAGGAAATATTACTATTAATATATATTTTTATTAAATCAAAATTATTTCTAAACTGAATCCAAACACGTGGAAGTATAAACCAGCAGATTAAACTGAATGGAGAGAGAGAGAGAGAGAGAGAGAGAGAGAGAGAGAGAGAGAGAGCCAAGGTGAACAAACTGAGATGCCCTAACTAAAGCCGTCAGTTTCTGTGAGATAAGATAGCTGGAATAGTCGCACTGGTAACGAAGGTATAGTTTATCCGTCTGGCATAATCTCTATTTGATTTCATTGCCTCTCCCCCCCACCCCCACCCCCGTCCATCTGCACGGTACTAATTCAAAGCACCACCTCTCTGAACTTAACTTCACCAAAACGGCTGTAAAGCATTTTTCTGTGTAATTCAGAAAACAATATCCTAGCAATGGTTATACTTGTGGCTTCACAGTTAAGTTACTAGCAATATTAGTTCCATTCGTTGATAACGAACAACATGAATTCATCTTGTTTACCTCTAGAACATTTTCTGCAAGAAAGGAAACATACTCTTAAATATAACTAGTACCGGAAAAGGAAACATACTCTTAAATATAACTAGCACTGGAAAAGGAAACATCTCTTAAATATAACTAGTACCGGAAAAGGAAACATACTCTTAAATATAACTAGCACCGGAAAAGGAAACATACTCTTAAATATAACTAGCACCGGAAAAGGAAACATACTCTTAAATATAACCAGTACCGGAAACATACTCTTAAATATAACTAGTACCGGAAAAGGAAACATACTCTTAAATATAACTAGCACCGGAAAAGGAAACATCTCTTAAATATAACTAGTACCGGAAAAGGAAACATACTCTTAAATATAACTAGCACCGGAAAAGGTGGATACAGATTTTTGTTTCTTTACTATGTTAGATAGGGTTGCTTCAAACAAGCAGCCATATTAACGTCAGGCAATTTACCATTTTTAGAGTGAATATGAGCATAAATAGTTTTCTTTTCTATTTATCTTTTGTCACATTACACTTCATTTTTGAACAGTAAGATTTATATTACAATTTTTAATCGTGATGACATCTCATGATTCTAACTTCTTTCAGAGAAATCTTTGTAGTGTTATATTCTGTATTTACATTAACTCATGCCTACCAAACATTGTTTTTTAAATTACATGTGTTCTGGAGGACTTTTAAGAAATTTCTACTTTTTGGAAAGACTGTGCGCATAAATGCTCACCTTGACCTTTGACTCATTTATTCCATAATGGGACACGAATGGTAATGCGTTTCAATCTTAAACTGATAGATAATTGATACAAAGAAGAGAGTATAGAGAAAGACGGCTATGGATTCACCCGTACTTCTATTCCAAGAGCTTGTCGCTCTTTTTCGGTATAACCTGAGTGAGAAGAAATTCTTTAATATAAGATGTGAGTTCTATCCTCTGAGAGAATGAAAGACTAACGAAATAAATTCTAGCTCCCTTAACCTCAGATTATATCTTATTATGGGCAGCACCGTGAGCTGACCCTGATCTCTACTGTATCGTCAGAAATCCAACATAATGTATAGACATATATCTTTATGGCTCGCATTGCAAATTATTTTTGCAAGTGGAATATTTCAAATTCCTGGCTTCTCTTAATAAAATGCTCATTACATTTTTATTTTTTATTTTATATTTTAGTAGACCTACACAGATTAAATTTTTACGCAGATGATTTTGTAAGTATAGCACATAGAACATGCTAGTGATATTTTCTCGTAGAAGATTTATTAGGATGGCTAAATGCTCCCGCAAGCGGGACTAAAATCAGTTAGAATCAGCGTTAATTACACAAGGAATTCTCATTTGAGAAAAATTTTTCACATTTACGATTTTATGGTATTTAACTAAGTAATAGAAAAGATCGAAAACTAGCAAGTTTTGTAAATATCAACAAATTATTTTTATTTCGTACCAATACGAAGAGAAAATTTAATTAAAAACAACTTAAATCATTGTGAATCAAATCCCCAGTAGTCATAAAAGTTCTATCACAAGTCCGAATGTATGAGTTCCAAATGAATTCCAGTGGTGCCTAAAATAAATTCCAACATTTAACGCGCTGCGGATGTTCCAATAGCCTCAGATGTTTTAATGTGCCAAGAGTCTTGATGTATCACATAGATATAATCCAAAATGTCCTTGAATGGATTCACAGTAATCCTAAAAAGTGATATAGTCAAAGAAATATTATTGCGCACTTTGCAATTCCAGCGAATAATTTAAATAAACAAATCCTCTCAAGAATTAACTAAAACAACAATATGACTGATTCCACTTCGGATGTTAAGGTAGTAATGAGTAATTCTAATATATAATCAACCTTAATATAAAACCTAAGGCAAAATCTGAGAAACATGAGGTGTGCCAAAAGTTCATTTCCAGATATGTTAATGGAAATATTTGTTTAATTGTGGACAAAATTCGTTTCTAGAAATTTCAGGCTTATTATTAAGGCTGCATCGACAACTCAGAGTCAAACAAACATGTTTATCCTATATGGCATTAGACATACAGGCTCAGCTCCTACCTGTGATTATGGATACAGATCAATCACAATACAGGATTCGTGCACAAGGAAAAATTCTCTAGCAAGCCCCTAATTACAAATTATGACAGCGGTGGGCCCCCAGAATTTTGTCCTGGTTGTTCTACCCTGCCCGCGGCCCTGATTTGGGCGTACATGATAGCGATGCCCGCTAGCATATCTGAGAGAGAGAGAGAGAGAGAGAGAGAGAGAGAGAGAGAGAGAGAGAGATGGGGGGGGGAGATTTGGATTTTTAACGTAGCTTTAACAATTTTTTTTAGTCATATCACTACGATGTCTGCAGTATGACAGTTTACAGTAATATTTAGCACTGGGGCATCATGTCCTACCCAGTCACATTACCTAGGACGACCATTCCTAATACTAACCACTCAATGCTGAGTGCCAAGCAAGGCAACTGCTTGTACCATTTTTATGTCTTTGGTTTGACTCGTCTCGGTTAAACGATTTAAACCGCCCAGCAAGATAGTTATTCACAAAAACCTGTCCGCACTAAGATCGTAACACTTTGATCTGAAAATGAAAGCATATTGTCAGATGTCGTTGAGAGTTGGCAGAGAATATGCGTTATAATAATTTCTAATGAATCTGCTCACATAATTTTAAAAAAACCTTATGTGTTAAAGCATATGAATATTTTATGCTCTGAACATAAAATGCGTGTGCTTGTTAATGCACACAAAAATGGGTAGGTTCTTGTTTTTAGAAACTATTGATGTCATTTTCTAGTTGCAGCAATATGATTCATATTAATCGCTTTGAGCTGACATTACGTCTTCACGGTTTTCATGACAATATATCCCCTTGCCCCATCGGAAGTTTAATTGGTAGCAGAATGGACTAGTGTGGGCTAGTTGGCATCTGTTCATGTAGGATACAAAACAGGTTTATACAGTTTCGGGTCTATTCAACAGCTTGTTACTCTACTGAATCAATACGCCGAAAGACACTCAGTGTGTGTTCCTGTCCGTAAATGGGCTTACAGGCTGATTTATTCACGTAGCACCTTTCCCGTCATAATCCATTTCCTGTGCCAAAAAGAAGTTGCACTAAACATTATAGAACTTGCGGTACAGGCATAACGGTGGGTGAGAAACTCCAGGATCGGAGCGAAGTGTACAGGAGTAAGGATCGCTGTATTGTGTTTAAGTTGTTTTTTTAAACAGTTGGATTTCTCGACTACATTGGCTTATATTTAGAACATGTTACACTTTGTTGTGAGTTTTAATGCAGTGACACAGCAGTGGAAATGTATCTTATGTCGAGGTAACTCTCATCTATGTTTAGTTCCGGCAGAGTTATCTCTCTTAGACAACTCGGATTTACAGTGGGTGACACGTTTGTTGAGTCAGGGAAGCCGGTATATCTATTTCACCCAAAAATATCTGAGGCCTTTGGAGAACAATCGGGAACAACATTTCCTTCACATCTAGACGCAATATACAAAACCTGAATAGTGACTGATGAAAACAAAACGACACAGGACTTTACGTTAGATATTTACAAACCTTTAAAATCAGAAAATATATACTAAGAAAAACAAATCTTTAGACAATAACATATGTTGACGTTGGACGGGATCTGATGATAATGATCGCTGTGACTGAGAGCGAGTTGCATGGGCTGAAAGCTCCGTTTCGGTGGAATCTGCATTTATTACCAACGAGGAAAGTCGATTCTTTTTAAATAAAAGCTAATACTGCGCAGTATACGAAACTGTACAGTGGAACCAAGGTCACTTTAATGACCAAATTGATCACAGTGACCTAGATAGAAGATATTTGGTTTGCACAGGTGAAGATACTTGCTCGTTACGATTTTCACGAGTGAAGGGGAACTAGAAACTAAGATATTAAGATTGGAAGCAATACATTCAAAGAAGGAAATTAGGTCATATTAATCTAGCTTTTGTATGGTTAGTTTATACAATTAAAGACACGTTAAAAAAATTTCCGTAAATGTTAAAGATGAAGATATTAGAGGGGTAAGAAAGTCGTCAATGAAACAAAGAAAAGTCAAGCTTAATAATTGGACCCAGCAATATATATTTGCTACGGACGAGCTCATCAGTGCTAGTTATCTAAAGACTAAACTACAGAAGACTTCCGCACACAAACTGCGTCACAGTGATCTACTTTTGGCATGCTTGAGATTCTATCATTGAAACTAATCCACACTATTATGCACGAGTATAGTACAATATGTATGTATGTATGTATGTATGTATGTATGTATGTATGTATGTATGTATGTATGTATGTATGTATGTATGTATGTATGTAAGAAGATAACCGAGTTGGGATTTCGGACTTAGAACACTGTTGATGGTAATACAAATATAATGTTTATTGATGTACGGTTCAAATAAGACTGATACGTGCGTGTATGGGTCCAAATAGTGGACAAATTAACATAATACGCACGAAACCTAAAAATGCAGCAAATATAAATACAAATGAATGACTTACATAGTACAAAGACAAAGGTGAACAAATCACAGCAATTTGACACGATGAAAATAACGGGTGTTTTACTCAAAATAGTAAAAAATGAAGTATTCACTCAACTGAAAAAATGAGATTGTTTTACTCAAATAGTAAAATGGTGAACTGATTGGAGAGACATTATACAAAAATATCTTATACACTCCCAAAACAGTGGGTATAACAAAACCCCCAAAATTAGCCCACGGCTTAAAAGATTACATACATGGAGTAACACAAGAACACTCCGTCAAACTACACTTGGCTACCAGTCACACTGGTCAATCAAGTATCATTACAGGTAGTCACCGACTACCATTCAGTTCCTTCTGTGGTTAGTTCTGTAGCTGGTCGACCACGATCCCTCTGATCAGTCTGATCAGCTCTACACCCTGGTCACTCTGGTCAGCTGAAAATACAACTAATACCGTGTACTATTCATGACAAGATAAAAACGTAATGACGTTATATACGGTAAGTTATGTAAATTATATTATGGGAACAATATTACAGAACAATAAACAGTTTCAAGAGTGAACCTGTGTCCGACGAGATTCCTATGGTTC
Organism: Megalonaias nervosa; assembly: GCA_016617855.1. NCBI lineage: Eukaryota > Metazoa > Mollusca > Bivalvia > Unionida > Unionidae > Megalonaias > Megalonaias nervosa. The sequence continues at coordinate 69,231 of JAECUM010003331.1, read as the reverse complement.
TAAACGTTTCTTAATAAAATGCAATTTTATATATTGCTAATATAAGATCTCTTGCCAAGTCACAAACAAGAATAGAAAAATATTTGCGTTATACTACGCAAGCCAAAGCTACATTGAAAACATACAAAAATGAACGTAGTAGCACAATAACTTACAATATACAAAAGAATATACATAAGAAATTGTACACCAGTCAAATCAATTGTATCTTCTAATGTATCAAATTCTTAAGAGTTGTTACTTAATTTATAATTATAGTTATTTTATAATTATAGTTATTCTATAAGTCTAAAGTTTAATGAGTAAAGAAATTAAATTTTAATTTCTTGGTATTAAAATTAAGTTAATTTCATATTAATTTCCATATATGCAAATTTGGTAGTGAAGGTTAATTTACTAAGTAGGGTTTTAAAATTGTTTTAATTATTTAAAAATAGTTTTAATAAATGAATAAATATAATGTTTCCTGCTTTGCGCATGGGTTTAGTTTTGGGATCTTGATTAGGCACGAGCAGCATTCACACTACGCTTCCGCGATCACGTGAACACTAGCTCAGGTGCCACGAGTTTCTTGTCCAATACATGAATGATTGTTTAGTTCTAGTATGGAATTTTGATCCTAAATCCATGATTTTGAGAGTTTTGAATAAATTATTTAGTAATTATAATTAGTTTAAATTTCGTGAGGTTTATTTCTAATAATTAGTTATAATTAAATAATGTTTAAGTATGTATATTAAAGTTGTCGAGTCTATTAAAGCTATTTCGTGAATAAGTCAGACACAAATCTTACAAATATTGAATCTGTCCTTTCTCCTTGGTCCGTAAAATCCATCTAATCGGTACTCTACATCACAACAAGGAGTTTCATCATCAAATAGTGTACTGATTTAATCTTTCAAAATCATCCATTGCCTTAAATCAAAGTCCGTATTCGTTCCGTTAGCTTTTCCGTGATTCCTTTTCTCCACTGACTTTCCATCTTCCTCATTAAACAAATATATCCGGGGGCATAATACATAATTTCAAATTCAGAAGACTTACTTCTCAACCAGGAGTTTCAGAATTTCGCAAGTCGCTAAGTAGACTGCTTATTGACAAGACGTTTCCGTAATGTGAAGATATCACATTACACATTACGGTGAGGCATTTATACACATGGGATGTAGTCTGCTACATGTAAATCGGTTTTTTTCCCATCAAGAGCACTTCGCACGTGCGGCAGGGATGAACCGAACTCACTATCTCGAAATAATGTGCACGATACATAAATCACCCTCGGGTATCGTTGTACACAAAAAAACGAAACCCGAGTACATGTATTAAGTAAATAGAGAGATTTATACAATTCCGTGACAATATATATATATATATATATATATATATATATATATATATATATATATATATATATATATATATATATATATAGTTACGAATATTAATTTAATTACTTGTGTGTTAATTTTGTATTCTTTTAATTTTATTTTGTATCATGACATTTTATTGTAATGATAATTTTCACGGGATTTGATATTTTTGAAAAAGATATCCTGTTTATTTAGAACGTAATAAGACTCGCGTAAGCACAATTTTTAGTTCACTTGTTTCATAGATTTTGTAAACATCAGGTGAAAACGATTGGCTATTATGAAGGTCATATTCTGGCCTACGTGTAAAGTTCCATTTTGTTTACTGCGCTGTTTGATGATTAACTGACCACGTGATCCATCACGCGCGCCTGAAATGACGCTTTAGTTGGGTTTAAAATACTCCTATCTCCGTGAAGGAGTCAGTCGTATTTTTGTTTACACCGTTTGGAGCTCGAGGTGTTTTATTGTAGATGCCAGCTTGTTCTAAAGTTCATCTATTTTTTTAGAATTTAATAATTTATTCTCTGGAAAACTACACAAGTGCTTCCTTTTTATAAAAGTTTTGGGACAAAGACATTCAGTGGAAATTTATTCTGGATTGGAACATTATAAGTTGTGGTTCAACGAGGAACTGTTGACATTCGTATAAAGACTTCACCTGAGGTCATCATCCTCCATCTTGGAACCTCGTCGAGATTCGAACCTGGATTCAATTAGATCTGTTTAGTGATAGGACTTATATTTTTCAATTTTAGGATTAATTTTTGGATTATGATTCCAAGGGAAATAAATTATTTTTGTTAAAGCTTACAAAGGTTGCTGGCTTCACTCTTTTCTTTTTGTTACTTTTGTACGAGCCTATACGTAACAAGAGAAAATTGGGGGTTCGTCCGGGATATATGAATTTTGGCAAAAATATTTCTGAAAATTGTTGTTTGAAATTTAAATTCCCCTAGGTTTTAGATCCCAAGTATTATTTCATATTTTGTTTGAAATCTTTAGTGAAAACAACAGGCTTTTTCACAAAATCATCAAAAGTAGAGAATGTTTTGAATTTTACTCAGGAGTGTTTGGAAATTTTTGAAAATGGAAGTCCAGCTAAAAAAGTTGGAACTTGAGATAAGACAGGTTCAGTTTCAGATATAAAAGATACAAATGGAAAAAGGAATGAAAGTAATGCAGTTGCAATTTAAAGAAAAAAGGGAAGAAATGCAAAGGCAATTTGAAGAAAGAGAGAGAGAAAGATAAATGCAATTTGAGAAAGAAAAACTAAATATGCAAATGCAAAGAGAGAAGGATGAAAAGGAATTTCAAATTAAAATGAAAGAAATAGAACTGGCAAAAGGAAAACACTCTCCTACTTTTGATGTTTATACAAATATCAAGTTAGTACCCCCTTTACGCAGGCAATGGAACAAAAATCGATCAAAATCCGCTCCAAGAAGCCAGCAGTACAACCTAGCTAGTCTTAGCTTTCATTCGGTATGGACTTAATCTTATCGTAAGTCAGAGCTGGGGCTGTGAGAACCTATAAGTAGTAACTGGAATTGCCATGTACATTCTACGTCAGATGTTGGGCTGAGGAACCTGTATGTAGTAACTGGAATTGATATGTACATTCTACGTCAGATGTCGGGCTGCGCGAACCAACAAGTAGTAACTGGAATTGTCATGTACATTTTACGTCAGATGTCAAGCTGTCGGAGCCTGTTGATAACAGCTGGAATTGTGATGTACATTCTAAGTCAGATGTTGGGCTGCGGGAACCTGTATGTAGTAACTGAAATTGATATGTACATTCTAAGTCAGATGTCCCGCTGCGGGAACCTTTTGGTAGTAACTGGAAGTGTCATGTACATTCTAAGTCAGAGCTTGGGCTACGTGAATCTGTTGGTAGTAATTGGAAGTGTCATGTACATTCTAAGTTTGAGCCAGGGAACCTGTTGGTAGTACAGTTTGTATTAACAAAGTTGCATCAGTGTATTAACAAAGCAATTCACACGCCATTCTTTCGGTCATTAGTGCCATGACAGGCATTTAATGCAGCTCATGTGGGACATGAGAATATTTTATATATGTAATCGTCATTTGTCCTATAATATGCTTGAACATTTGTCTTGATTATTGGATCAAAGAGAGCAAATTGTTACACAAGATTGCACGCTAGCATGAAAGATCTTTAGAATTCATTAATTTGAGAGATGAAATGTCTGAACGGTCCTATTTAATACATAATTAGTATGTAGTCTTTACCTTTAAGCAACATTTAACTATTCCAAATGCAAACAATCAGCAAATCAATAAATATGTCAAGGAAACCATATAACAATTTTGTTTCAATTTAATTGTAAAGGCTGGGATATTGCAAGGATATTTTTCAGTCTAGCCACTTACTTAGTATTGGTTTCATCTATATGAACTAAGTATTGTGATAGAGTTCTTCAAGCCGATAGCATTAATATTATCACGTTAAAGATTCCAGTTTATCACTTGACACACCTTCTTGAAGAAGTATTAAACTAATCATATTTTGTAATATTTAGTTAATTTACTGGCACATTAAAAGAATGAAAACTGTTCATGTTGACATGCTCTTACTCCTTTGCTTTAGATGTTATGATGCTTATAAATGTCCTATCGTTGTATCCGATGTAATTTGAACACCCTGTTGAAAAGGAATGAATGCTAAATCATTGGTAAATATCCAGTATATTCAGGAAAGAAAATGGTCAAACATTCGGCATTGTCAAGATCAAGTGTATTATTGCCAATCTATCATCTTCCGATTCACACACACACGGACACACGCGCATATATATATATATATATATATATATATATATATATATATATATATATATCGTTTAGCTTGCCAATGTTTAGTATTCTGAAATTTTTTGCAAGCATTGCAAACTGAAAGCTGACCTACTTTCATTCTAAGTTTAATCCCACACTGCATTCAGATACTGTCCATCAAATCTTTGCATGTTGTAAATTTGCAAAAAGTAATTAATTTCTAATCACAGTTCCTTTGATTCCTTTTCAGGTTGTCACGATTCTGCAGACAGAGAGCATGTGAATCAAAGATGAATTTAAACAGATTTTGTTTTGTTCTTATTGCCACAGTTTTGACGTCTTTCCTTGTGTACAGTGTTGATACATCTACTTGTTCTCAACAGGTTATCTCAATTTTGATTAGTAATTTAAGTATTGACTAGTATTCAGATCCGAAAAGTTTTCCATTTTTGCTGTTATCGAATTATACAAATACCGAAGTTTTACTAGACAAGATAACGCCAGTAACCGTGAGTCTTGTCAACTGTAGAAAATTATTCGATGGAAATCAGCTCGAGATGAACAAGGCATATAAACTTTTGGAAAATTTCAATCATAAAAACTATAAATGACAAGGAGTATATCAATATGACCAAAAACTGCAGCAGCACTTTTCGAAATATAAGGGGATACATCAGGAGTCCACTAAATTCTGTTGAAGAACTGTTCCCGTTGGCCTTTAGCATAGTCATGTATAAGGATGTTCACCAAGCGGAGAGACTTCTTCGAGCGATATACAGACCTCAGAATATATATTGCATATACTTAGACAGAAAAGCTGCACCCGACGTGAAAGAGGCAATGGAATGCATTGCATCTTGTTTTGAAACTGTATTCATCGCCTCGCAATTACATTCTGTCCGATGGGGTACAATTTCTGTTTTAGATTCAGAATTGTCTTGCATGACAGAATTGCTACACAAAAAAAACAAATCATGGAAATACTTCATCAACCTCACTGGGCAGGAATTTCCACTCAGGACAAACTACGAGTTAGTCAAAATACTTACTGTGTACGATGGAGCCAACGATATATCGGGCAGTGCGGATAGGTAAATACTTTGAGTATTGTTGTTCTTCTTCTATTCTTAAACCAGCTGTGATGGATACAGGAAGATAAGTTTGGTTCCATTCTTTAACTCGTTCGAGGTTTTCTTTTACTACAGTGTGTAATTCCATTCTTTCGTATTAGAATATATGATCTTGTTATAAAAATGTACATTTTATGACAGCTTCGCAGTGATGCCAGTGACAACTTTGAAATAAAAAAAACAAAAAACAATCAAACAATTTTCATTGATCGAGAAAGCATTGTGTATGATTCTTTCCTACTACTCTGTATAAGGCGTTTTACCATTTACTTAACATAATAAGCATGACATTTTCATTATTAAAGATTTTTCATTTTGTTGTTACTTTACGGTTAAACGTTTGTTTAATAACCAACAAATGTTAGCCAGGTAAAGACAGTTTAAGCAAGAGTTGTACCGGTAAATTTTCAGATACAATCTTTAAATGCATGTTCTGTCTTGTATGAACAGTCTCGCCACCTTAATGCATAACTACCCTGAGTGATAAATAGATTTATGATTGTTTCATCAGAAACTTGATGTGATTCAGGTGCAATAATTAGAGTTATCTTTGTGTATTTTTGTGATCTGGCATTTATTAGTTTCCTGCCATTTTCAAAATCTTCTTATTTAATGCACTTATTATTTCACACATGGCAAATACTGTCACTCATGAATATATACTTTTTGTTTATATTTTCTGCAAGTACATTTTCGTACATACTTCTATCAACCGGTATTGACTTATTAGGGAAAGAATTTACCAATTACAAGCGGTGTCCTTTTCAATCTAATTTGAATTTTGGACAGTTTCGTAAATGGCTAGGTCATTAAATGCATAATATATGTGACTGGAAGAAAATACTTAATGTATACTATTGATCAAATTTGGTCAGTTGCACAGATCACCGAATAAACCAACCTCTATATCTAAGTTTGTTGGGAAGGACCCATGTTCCCAAACTTTGTGAGTATGAAATTTAAAGGAGATCGCAAAGTTAAAATATTTCAACCTTCAAAAGATATCATGTTGTTAAATTTCAAGGTAAATATTATTAAAGGTGTAAAATCATATCTTCGGGATTCCTTTGGATCGAGGTCCATTTCCACAGAAAATATATAGCAATTTCACCTAATGCAAAGAGGAGGATAATAAATTATACGCCCTTGAAAATATATTAGGTTTTGTTCAATTTTGTTTTTATTTTGCATATTGCAGGATCAAAACCGTCTCATGAAGTCAAGTATTTCAGCCGATTAAAAATATGGACGCGGCGGACTGGAATTGGTTGTCATGGAAAGACTGTCCGCGGTATATGCATATTAGGAATTGGTGATCTTCCGTTGCTGAGAACATCACATGAATTCTTCGTCAACAAGTTCCATTGGAACTACCAAAGGTTTACCTTAGATTGCATGGAAGAACTATATTTCAATACAACAAGAATGAATATGAGGGCTTTGAGAACATTACCACTTCTGTTTATGAAAAAGCAGAGATAGCAAAATATACAATCAAATAAGCGATGATTGAAGCTTTTGTCTGAAGTTGTGAATGGCCTTTCAAAATACATTCTCTTGTAACAGCAATAATGATGCCCTAATCAATTCAAGCAACTGAATCATAATGATCGGACATCCCCTTCATTCCAGAGTTACCTTGCGCTATACTTTGGCATTTGGAAATATTTAATTTTAAAGACTGTAAAGCTTGCGATGAAAACTGATAAAAAAAAAGAGGCAAGATGCTGTGAGTAGTATAGGGGGGCGATATAGCGTCAATGGGAAAATACATTACAGACACCCCTCTGGGCCTGTATAGCGTCACGATTTATAGCGTCAAAATATCACCCTGGGCCTGTATAGCGTCAATGGAAATTTAACATAGGGAATGTATAGAGACGGTAGGAATGGGATAGGTGGGATGACGTCAAGGTACTGGACACTTGCAACCATGTGGCAAGTGGCTGACCTGAATACGCGCAGCTACTCTAGGTAGGGACAAATACAATAGAGAGACAGAGACATACATAACATTGTAAAAAAAAAATTTTAGGCAAAGTGAGAATAAATATTTTTTCGAGGCATAGGAATTGGCCCTGAAAAGGGCCTTTGGTTTTTATGTTAACACCATTTGGTTAACATAGAGGACATCTCAGAGATCTTCTTCTCTTTCTTAAACTTCGCCTAACCTCTGGACCGTAGATGAGGACTCGCTTCAGACAACCTTGTCATTCCACATAGATACTTCGTTTCCAAAGGGCTGTATCAGTGATCCGGATGATGGGCCATGATGATTTAACATACATGGGTAAGTCCGTACGGAACAGCATCGACGATACGAGAGTTGAGCATTCAAAGTTGGCCCACATCTTGTGACGAGAACAGGTGAAGGGAATGAAGTGAACCGCGTTTATTTATAGTGGAAGAGCGAATCGAAACGGATTGAAATTGTTCACCAATCCCAGCACGCGTTACAAAATTCAGTCACTTCGCGGAGTCTGTCTTCCAATCCGAAGAGACCTACCTGTGACGTCACATTCCCTATATAGGTGCGCTTGCGTCTGTGCGCAGTGAATCGATGTGACATTGTTTTTGAAACATGACGGATATTAAGAAGAAAATGAATTGGGGTGCACCGACTTTGGAGACGAGAAGCGTTGGCATAGCAGTGGCTACCAAAGTTAACACAGCACTACTTCCAGAAGCGACCGATTTCAACTGGGATTTAGTAGATTTTCTCTCTTCGCAAGAATTTGTTCCGGTACCAGTACCTTCACCACCCTCTCCTTCCTTACCACGGGTCGACGATTTTAAACAGAGACAGAAAGAAGAATTGGAGAATTTTTTACAACAGCAGAAAGAGGCAGAACAAGCTTTTCTCCTTCAACAGCAACAGCGAGAAGAAGAAGAGCCAAGAAGGAAACGACAGGAAAAAGAAGCAGTAGAGAAGAAACAAGGTCTAGGAGAGAAGGAGAACAGTGAACCTCAAACGTTAACGGTACTCTTGGACATTTTGGCAGAGCTAAGAAGTGTTAAACAAATGTATCAGACTTCTTTATTACGACCCAAGAGAAAAAGACCTTCCCAAGCCAAACAGTCCAACCCGGTTACTACATCTGAGATACCACCCCTAGTGATTTCTACCAAATCATTGACAGGAGCAAGTCCAGAAATAGGCCTTGGCCGTGGCAGAGTCTTAAAGCAGTTAAAGCTGATTGTTTCTCGTTCCTGAGTTTGTTTTTGAAACAAAAAACAAACACCCAAAGGCCCTTTTCAGGGCCATTCACTTCTTTCGAAAAGAGATAGTATTCATTTTGCCAAAATCAATTAAAACTCAAAATCCCTTTTATTTTTCTTAACCCTATGATGTACGTGTGTGAGTGCGTGAGTGTAGGTCTTTATCATTCTAAACAATCAAAACCAAGAGACACTAACTTTTTTCAGTCTGGTCTATTCTGGTACAAATTTGTACAATTCAGTGTCACAACAGAACACTTTTTTTTAAAAGTTCATAGACTTCTATTGACTCTTTTTTTTTCTTCACTCTCTCAGTTTTTTGAATTTCTTCACTTTCACAGTTTTTTCCTCCTGTTCTTCCTCACTTTTTTCTCTTCTTCTTTTCTTTTCTGTCTTCTCTTTCTGAACGTGTCTGGGTTCTTCTTTTGCCGAGGGCACCTCTTCTTCTTCTTCCTCCTGCTCCTGTTGTTTCTTAGGGAAGTCTGAAGACCAATGTCCTCTCTCTTGACAATGATAACAGGTATCTTGACTTTTATCTCTTTTGACACCAGTCTTGCTTTTCTGACGGTCAGGACATTCTGTAGCCCAATGCCATTTCTTCTGACAGATATAGCAAGTATCTTGACTTTTATCTCGAAAGAAGGGGGAGTAGTCCATCGGCTTGTCTGAATAAAACTTTCGTATGACACCTCGCAAAGCTGTGATCAGAAGTTCGATCTGTGTGGGTTCTTACATGGTGCTGGTCAGCTAGAGAGTGAAATGAATACTGAGAGGGAAGGCACCAGCCCTTTATATATAAACTGAGTCTGACATGGATATATAGTGGCCCCTGGTGTTTCAAATGTAGTAATTTGACATTTTGCAGTCAAGATGAAACGATCGCATCATTTCGTAAAGAAAGGAGAAGAAAGTAAGATTCAGAAACGCGATTTATTGCCTCGCACAGTAGCTGAGGTCTTGGCTCAAATTCAAGCCAGCGATTTTGACGATGAGATGAGTGAGCCAGAATCCAGACCCAGAGAGTCTAAACCAAGTCAAAGTTCATTACCACCTGTAAACCCTGAAAAGTACTTTCACATTCGAGAGACCGACAAACGCACCTCTAGAAAATTTCGAACCACGGCCTACACGTACACGGTGAACTTTAAAGATTACAAGTCCGACGTAACGCTGGAGAATGCAGAGGGGTTCAACACCGATGTGAAGATTCTTTGTTAACCACACTGAAACGGCAATGTGAAGCCAAAGAAGACGATCGCTTGAGACTTTCAATTCATCACGACAGTTTGAAGTCCCCCGTTTGGATCGAGTTTAGCGGCCAGGCAGAATTCACACCATCCAAAGTCATGGACAAGATTCAACACGTGCAACAATCCAATACCAAGTTTCACATCACCAATGGAAAAGCGAGACTGTTCATGACTCACGTGTCTCTTCCCCAAGGGACAGGACAACGCGAAAAGGTGTTCTTGGTAGACGACCGTCGCAGCATCAAGCGCAGCCTCGTTCAAATTAACAACACTCAAGACCAGATGTGTTTAGCCTGTGCCATCGTGGTAGGACGAACGTATGCCGACAAGAACGACACGGCAGAATGGAAAAGAGCCTGGAAAACTATTCAAAAATCGGACCGAGCCAAACAACGAAGAGAAGCAGAACTCCTGTTATAGCAAGCAGGGATATCCAAAGACACACTCTGCGGTATTCCTGAAATGCAAAAGTTGCAAGACGTCTTGGCTTTCGTTACACCTTGAAAGTGCACCCTCAAGAAGTGAGCGGGCCTCTGTTGCTTCAAGACAAAGATTTCAAAGACGGCAAATACATTTAAGTCTATCATCACGATGAACATTTCGATGCCATCACCAGTATCACTGCATTCCTGGGATACAGTTATTACTGTGAGAAATTTGATTATGGCTATAATAATCGAAAGCAACACAAGCATTGTGGATCGAAATGCTCCGGATGTTTGGCCTCTAAACCCTGTCTTGACGAAGGACAAGAACGAGTGCATTGCTCTGCTTGTCAGTGCAAGTTTGTCAGCCCTGCCTGTTACCAACAACATCTAAAGACGCAAGGTTCACAGCAGAAATGTGCTTGTCAACTCCTGAGATTGTGCACTACTTGTGGACAAGGCATACATGCCAATAATGCCAAGGCCCACGTCTGTTCAGGAAAGAAACGATGTCACATTTGTCGCCAAATCGTGGACTTGGAACACCAATGCTGCATTCAAAAATATCATTCCAAACATGAAGAGAAAGAAGATAACCAGAAGAAAGGCAATATCATCTTTTTCGATTTCGAATGCATGCAAGAGACTGGCATTCACATTCCTAATTTCTGCGTGGCTCACCAAGCGTGCGAGAAGTTCATCCAAGAGCCTATCTGTAGTCATTGCACTCACTGCAGCAAGATTCCTGGAGGACGTGAAAAAAATCTTTCGGGGACCAAACACGCTGACCGAATGGATCTTAGACCCTATGGACGAAACGTGGAGCCAAGAAGACATCGAACGTTACGGAGATTGTCATCGCTATGCAACGGTGATGGCTCAAAATTTCTCGGGATACGATGGGCAATTTCTCTTGAGATACTATACGGAACAAAGTACCGAACGTCCGAAAGTGACTTTGAACGGCGCCAAAATCATTTCCATGCAAGTGGGACAAGTGCGATTTAAAGATTGGATGAGTTACTTGGCCATGCCTTTGAGCCGCATGCCTAAAACGTTTGGAATGACAGAAATGGCCAAAGGCTATTTTATGCACTTTTTTAATACCGAAGCCAATCAACACGCTGTTCTACCCCATTTGCCTGAGGCTCATTACTACGACCCCGACAACATGCGTACCGAACATCGGAAAGATTTCTATGCATGGTACCAGACTCACGCCTAGGACCCTTTCGACTTTTAGGAAGAAATGTTAAAATATTGTCGTTCCGATGTGGACATATTACGGCGTTGCTGCATAAAATTTCGAGAACTGTTCATGGAGGGATCGATCCTTGGAAAGAAGCCTGCACTATTGCCAAAGCGTGTTCCTTAGTGTACTGCCAACGATTCATGCCCGAAAACACCCTAGCTTTCATCAGTCCTCAAACGACCAATTTTGTCAAAGGTCAATACTCGGTCAAAACCCTACGCTGGTTACATTACTTGTGCGACAAGGAAGACAAATGGATCCAACATGCTCGCAATGAAGGAGGCGAATAGACCATTGGAAGGTATTCGGTGGATGGCTGGGACTTAGAAAACCCCAAGATCGTGTACGAGTTTACCGGGTGCTTATTTCACGGATGTCCCATCTGCTACCCTCAACGTAACACGACAAATCAGTTTTTACAACGGACCATGGAAAACTTGTACCAGGCCACTTTTCAGCGGCGCTTAAAGTTAGAAGAGCAAGGATACCAAGTGGTAGAAATGTGGGAACACGAGTACGATCACCGATTGAAAACTGATCCCGAGTTTAAGCATATCTGGAAAGTTACACGCTGGTGGACCCACTGAACCCTCGCGACAGTTTGTACGGAGGACGGACGAATGCCACCTGTTTGCTGTACCAAGCCGACGAGGAGAAAGAAGAAGAAATCAAATACTTGTACGTGTGTTCTCTGTATCCGTACGTGTGCAAATACTATCACTTACCCGCAGGGCACCCGCAATTGCTGACGGAACATATCGACCTGGACAACATTCGACAACGAAGGATTGATCAAGTGCAAAGTCTTGCCTCCCACGTACTTGTACCATCCCGTTTTACCTCACCATTGCCAAGGAAAACTGATGTTTCCCTTGTGCCGTACTTGTGCAGAAACGTGCAAGCAAGACCGACCTTGTCAGCACACTAAGGAAGAACGCGCCTTGACGGGAACGTGGGTTAGCGTGGAATAGTTTAAAGCTCTGGACTTGAAATACCAACTGTCAGAAGTGTACGAAATTTATCACTTTCCCAAGACAGAAAAATACCACAAGGGCAACGAGACTCAAAAAGGCATTTTTGCAGACTACATGAATGCCTTTTTGAAACTGAAACAAGAAGCTAGTGGCTATCCTTCCTGGTGCGACACTCCCGAGGACCAAAAGAAATTCAAAGACAAATACTGGGAACAGGATGGCATCACTTTAGACCACATCGAGAAAAACGAAGGACTGCGATCGTTTGCCAAAGTGATGTTAAATTGCTTGTGGGGTAAAATGGCACAACGACTGTGTTTACCCAAGACAGATTATTTGACAGAACATTCTCGCTATTTCCAGATGATTCACGACAAAACCAAATACATGAAACACGTGGACGTCCTTCGTGAGGACTTGATCTTAGTCAATTACGACGAAGAACTGGACTTTGTAGAAGCCGACGAATTTGGAAATGTCATCATTGCGACTTACGTGACAGCCCATGCTCGCTTAAAACTGTACGAAGCTTTAGAACTGTTAGGAGATCGTGTGCTGTATTTGGACACGGACAGTTGCATTTACATCGATCGCCTGGGTCAACCTCACCCTGTCATCGAAGGCGACCGTTTAGGAGCCCGGTCGGACGAGCATTCCGACGAGAAGATTCTAAGTTTTGCAAGTGGTGGTCCCAAAAATTACGGCTACGAATACCGTGACCCTCAAGGAGAAATACACACGGAGTGTAAAGTGAAAGGATTGACTCTCAATTATCGTATCAGTCGACTGGTGAACTTTGGTGTCTTGAAAGAAGCCTTGTAGTCTGGAGAGGAACGACAGTTTAAAGTGACCACCCACGAACTGCACAAGATTGTACCTTTACCCACATACCAAATCGTCAGCCGACCCTTGGAAAAAGTCTATCAAATTGTGTACCAGAAGCGAGTACGGCTTCCCAATCACTTCACTTTACCGTACGGACACGCTGGTATAAAAAAATGGTTCCAAGACGATAGTCACCAACAGGAAGGAAGACTTCGGCACAGCAAGAATCGACCGAGAAACCCACAGAGAACTACAAGTTCAAACCATACCATTTTCCTGTTTTCTTGCCTGACTATTCCAATTGTGCCAGTCGATTGGAAATGTTTCAAAAATGGCCCACGGATAGGGAAGGATTACATACTGCGAATGTTTTAGCTAGAACAGGGTTTGTCTACTTGGGACCTGAGACTGGATTGGGATACGATGTACGGTGTTTCAGTTGTGGTCTGAAGTTGCGTATGGATCGACGTATTTACAAAGATTCAGCTATTCTGGAACATGCTCAATGGTCTCCGCATTGTCCTTATCTTTCTATGGCCTTTCCACCCATTGCACTACGGCTCAGGCATGACGGTACCTTAGAGAAGGTAGTACCGATGTCCAAGAAAAAAAAGGAAGACTTCCAAAACTTGTCATAAAAAAGGAACGATGTACAAGCTCGAGACTTCATTACGACTAGTATAAAAAGGGATAACGTCCAAAACCGATAGTTCATTGTGACTACCAATACCAAGCGAGAAGAATGAATCCTTTCAAACAACAAGTATCGAGCGTAAGATTCAAGTCCAAGGAGAAACTCGAGGACGATGCTGCGCCTTGCGATGGCAGGGATGCCGTACGCTATGACCTCAGCGATTCAGTACCACATCATGGAGATTTTGCTATACCTACCATGGAAAGTGATGCAGTGCGTGTCAAACCTGACGGATGCGAAGGTGATGCCACTCGTCATCGTTCACCTTTTCACTTTACTGGTTTTCATGGTGGATGTCATCATTATGAAACCATGCGGCTACCACCCTACGGATGTCATCCCAAACTGAGCAAACTCCTATATATTTCACCGTACCCTCACCGAAATGAACCTGTGAAAGACGAATACTCCTTCCCTGTGCGTTTGCCTGAATACTGCGACTTTGAAAGTCGGATCCAAACCTTTCGAGGAAAATGGCCACAATATTTGGGAGGACCTACCCCCGAAGAATTTGCTACAGCCGGATTTATCTACATGGGCGAAGGGGATAAAGTCAAGTGCTTCAGTTGCGGTGTGTCACGTCACGAGTGGGAGAGGAAAGATTGCGCTTACCTGGAACATGCTCGATGGTCTCCAGATTGTCACTACCTACCTTTAGTGGGACCTCGTCATTGAAGTGGACATACCATGTCGTTTAAGAAACCAGCTGCTTGGCTAGGAGTCAAACGTTGGACAACACCTAGACAAGTATTTAAACCCCATTGGAAAAATAATCTTCAAACATTACCAAACGAATTGCAAGAGAAGATCTACAAGGAAATTTGGCAGGGACTTGCCAGAGCCAAATCTCAATGGGTTCCTGTAGAACTTTTATGTCGAGAAATTCACAAGAGAAAATTGACAAAGATCATCAACAAACAAGTCAGATTTCTTTGGATCAAATGTGCGTTCTTCCGAATATTCCGCTTTAGCCCATTTACATTTGAAGATTTTATTGACATTCTTGACCGTTTCCTGGAATGGCAGTGGTCAGAAATTACTCACTACGTCCGTTACTTGCGCTCTAGGAGGTATAAAAACTGACTACAATGCCACAACCTTTATCATTCGTGACACAACAGATTCCGTGGAAGAAAATCAATGACACTATTCAAACGGTAGAGTATTACCATTGCCTATTACGAGAACTGTGTCCATTGAATTGTGGTCGACGAGTGGTGTGTGTCTTGGTGACTTGCTTTCTGGGATTTCGTTTACCAGCCGATTCTTTGTGGACTCTTTACAAACAGTACATATCACTCCAAAAGCATGAAAGTGATCAATTTAAATGTACACGAGAGACTCATTCTGCTCTAAGCTTTGCGCTTTCATCTTGATACTTCTCGACCTCTACAGGAAAGAAAGATTCGTGAACTTTTAGGTACTGAAGATGTGTACGACGATTTGTGTGTAGCTTGTGATTTACACCCTCACTGGAAGGATGTACGTGACTGGAAAGGTTGGGGTTTCGAGGCTTGGACAAACGAAGTGGCACACTATGCAAAAGATTGGTCATCCTAAACAACTAAAGCGTTCAGTGAAAAAAAGTAACTTTTAAACCTGTGTTAGTGACAGTACCAGAAGAAGAACCACTCCCTTCAGGACAGGACAGGACCGTCATCGACATCCCCGAAAGGCCAATCCGGGAGGACCCCTGTCTGACTTTGCCCAGTGTAGAGACTCTCAGAACATTACACACTGTCCCTAGAACACCACACCTTCGTCAACAAGCATGTTGTACAGGGACTTGTTTATATTCCACTATGATCGTTTTCATGTGTCTTTTATTCATCTACTTAACTATTTGGCTTTTATGTATTTTTGTTTTTCGTGTTGTTCACAATTAAAGATGACAATAAACGTGTTCTGAAAAAAGTATAAAAACTCTTGTCTTGTCTGTCTTCCTGTCAAAAAGTGACATTCCTTACACTACTACTATTATGGCTACCTCTACTGTCTCTGCTCCCTCTTCCTCCACTTTCAAAGTCATCGACAAACACATAGATCGTACTAGTTGAGAGGCCTTGTATCTTCGCCATCCCTTTAACATGCTCATTGCTGGACCGAGCGGTTCAGCCAAAACCGAATGTGTCAAACGTTTGATCGAACATAAACATCATTTGATCGATCGTACCTCTCAACGCATCGTGTGGTGTTACAAAGAGTGGCAATCGGCGTTCAGCATTCTGCGAGAAAGTCAAGGCGATTCCATCGTCTTTGTGGAAGGCATTCCTGGCGAAGACGACGGGATCGTGTCTGACCCTAGTC
The DNA here is from genome assembly GCA_016617855.1 of Megalonaias nervosa. Taxonomy (NCBI): domain Eukaryota; kingdom Metazoa; phylum Mollusca; class Bivalvia; order Unionida; family Unionidae; genus Megalonaias; species Megalonaias nervosa. The sequence continues at coordinate 52,986 of JAECUM010003331.1, read as the reverse complement.
AAACCCATTTGGTCATCTTGGACGACATGTTAGGAGAAGACGAAGAAGAAATTAAACTCTGGTTTACGCGCAAAGGGCATCATCGTAATGCCAGTGTCATTTACATCACCCAAAATTAGTGTCAACAATGTAAAGCCCATCGCACCATCAGTCTCAATGCTCATTACGTTGTGTTGTTTAAAAGCCCTAGAGATAAATCGCAAGTGCAAGTGTTAGTCAAACAGTTAGGAACGCCTTGTCTGACTCATGCGTTCGACGATTCCACTCAAACCCCACACGCTTATTTACTCGTGGATTTAAAACCCACCACTCCCGATTATTTGCGATTTTGTACCCATCTGTTTCACCACTGGTGCCAAGACGGAGGGCCTATCATGTATACGTCCCCTTCGTCGACTTAACCACGACCACATCCACCAAAAAAATCTATAAAAATCTTGGTCACTTTGGCTATGTCTCACACATCGTCAACATGACGTCCCTTCAGTCTCATCTTCCCGTCAAATTGATTCGTGCCTTGAACGGTATCAATCGCGAAAAAAATCCACAAATACGTGCTTGTGTCTTAGAAGCAAGTCTCAAAGAAGTCTTACGATGGTTTACAGTGACATCACGTCAATTACTGCAAGACATCATTCACATTCCACATCAAACAAAACGTTTTTTGACAGAAACAAAGTTGCCTTGACGCAACTGGCCGATCCTCGCATCGACACTCAAACCAAGAAGCAAATCATTTTGAAACCTGGAGGTAGCGGTTCTGTAGGAGGTGTCATCATTCGCTCCCTCTTAAAATGTGATCCCTATGCTCCCAAAGTTGTTCCCAAGAAAACGTCACTCCCCGACGTACCCAGAAGAAAAAGAAAAAGAGCAACAGAGTCAAGACCAGGTCACAGCCACAGAAAAAGAAAAAGAAAAGTCCACAGAAAACAGCTTCTACCCGCAAGAGAGGCACTGCCGCCAGGATACAACCTTACATTCGGAAACCACGGTCTGCCGCAACAACGGTGACAGCGTCTCCAGTAGCCTCAGCTTCTTCCACTTCTCCGTTAATGATGATGCCTGCCAAACCCGATTTGACACGTGTCTTTCCAAATTTGATAAAAACAATTGGAAACCCGCGTCTCCAAGAACTTCTCCTGCAGTGGTGACACCCTCTTCCTCCTTAGCAGCAGTGGCCGCTGCTCACAAAGTACCTGCCTCCAAAATCAAACTCCAAGAAAGATCGGGCATGTTAAAGAGTTTACTGGATTTGTCCAAGCAAGAACTGCCCCGATTGAGTCCGTTACGAACTCCTGAACGTCGTGTGATGCCTGCCATGAAAATGATACGACGAGCCGACAATCAGTGGCGACGCATTCCAGTATAAAAAAGACCTGAGGCAAACAATAGGGATCAGTGATTTTTAGTGCTGCTGAACGCCCAAAGATGTCCCCTCCAAGAAGTGCACACCATTACCATCGTCGTCCTTCTTCTGTCCAGAAAGGAAAAAGAAAAGGAAAACGACAGTCACGTCATCCGAAAAAACGCTTCGCCAAACATAGACGTCACCCCCAGAAAAGACACACTCGTCCAAAGAAAAGAAGAAGTCACCAAAGAGGAGATTTTTTTGACATGCAGTGGGTAGATCAGATACTCAATGCAGCTAAATACGGTATGAAAAAAATAAGATAAAAGTACGCATGTGAAGCCGTGGACTTTAGTGTATGTTGTGCACCAAGAGATGTCCCCTCATCGTCGTTCTCCTGTCCAGAAAGGAAAAAGAAAAGGACAGATTCGTCATCCGAAAAAACGCTTAGTCAAACTTCGACGTCACCGTCAAGCTGAAGGTGTGATACTGTAAAAACTGACTGCAAATCTTGGCTGTAGTGTCATAATAAAATCTGCGCGTGTTGAAGGAAAGTGTGATATCCTGTTATTTGTAGTGATAGACCCGACGTCCTCTTTTCTTCATGCATGTTTAGTACATGGCAACCATTGTAAAAGTCCATTGAGATCAGTAAGTTTCATTGTTTGATGACAATTAAGGTGCTGAGGATTTAACAATCAGGATTCAATATATATTGAATAGACTGCATGTATCGCAACGCTGACACACGCTTTAGTACAGATTTGACGTTTCCTTTCTTTGAAATCAGAGCCAATATTTATAGGTTACTATATTTGTATGGGAAACTATGAACGAGTGTTTCGGATAGAAATACTGCATCACCTTGGGAGTGCAGTATATGCATCCGACATACCGAGTTCATATTTTCCCATACAAATGCAGTAACCTTTCTGTTATATGTTCATTTCCTTATTCTATCTAAGGCTTAATTATATAAACAGAAATACACGACAAGAAACAAAGTAACTGAATGTATGCTGTATTCCAAACTAAATACACAAGCGCATATTCATCATTACACAACAACAACATCATTAATGCGCACACAACTCCACCCAGATGGATTAGAACCTAGTCGCGCGCTAGACTTTCGAAATAAAATGGCGTTTAGGTCTACTTCAATTGAAATTTTGAGTCATATTATGAATGAATGCGCATTGCAACAACTTTTCCATTTGCTGGAATGAATAGATTTTGGTATTTTTGTCAATTCTACGAAATTGTGTGATTATGGACTTGATTTATCTGTGCCAATTCAACATGAAGTACATAGGATTTCAGCAGTGTGGGAGCAGCGTGTTGACATCTGCAAGTGTGTTTCTTTTCTGTCATAGAATGTTTGGAATCATAATGTGGGAAAAATATGAAGTCTTTCAATTGTAATTATCACAAAGACGCTTTGGAATATAATGTTCATTTCATTTTGAGTGCAGTAAGGAGGATGTAATTGCACTCGGAATGAAGTCGAAATTACATTACAGTTTCGAAATGTGTAATCAAGCTTTAGAACCCATGACATGGCTCATGTAATTCGGATTTGCAGAACTAAAAAAGTACATTTTGAGGAAATTCAGGATGTAAACCTGTAAGAATATTTTTTGTCATTCTTATTACCAGCTAAAGAAGATAGTTTATGCCTTGTCACTTGCATGTTATTTGTAGGGACCCAGCACTTTTATGACCTGTCTGGCGTCCATCTAGCCTAAATCGGAAACATTATATCAAACAAGTTAACGTGGAACGTGGCAAAGCAGCAGGTATGTGGCAGTCCACGAAACATCTGCTTTAGTTCATTCAGAAAACAAATTTAATCAACCAAAACTTAAAGCGCCTACTATGTGATTGTGTGCATGATTTGTTTACAAAGTGGTTCCTAATACTCTATTGGGCACACGTGTCGGGCGCGTGAGTGCAATATGAACATCACGTGAGTGTAAAATCGTAAAATATTGTACGATTCTGACAATGTAAAGTTAACGGAGAAACGAATGAACATATAATAATCATTCATACATTCATCGTCTGCACATGTTGTATTATCATATTCTTTCAGTCCCAGTCTTCACCAGTCTCAACTTTATTTTTGTTTGTTATGTAAATGACAAACCATGGGCAAGTCACCACTCAAAATGCAGATGAGATTTATTGAAAGATGCAAATAGCTCCGTGTATGCAGAATTTGAATAATATTATTAAGAACTGTGCATCGCTTTTGCAAATGGAACACACAGAGAAATAACCTACAAAATCATGACTGAAAGAGAGTTTGAAATGATGACTGAGAAATAAATCAAGGAAGGTTATCGAATCCGTATAAATTGCTAGATGTCTTAACTCTGCGACATCAATGATATTATATTTCATCCATAACCATGACTACAAGACCAGGAACAGAATTAGAAACTTTTTCCGGAATATTGGCATTTAAATCAGGTTTGCCTCTAACTATACTGAGTGAAATTTTGACAATATTAAAACTTAACAAGACATTATAAACCAAAAAAGGAGATTATCAAACATAAACCATTTGCAACAATGATAAATCAATTTCACAACAAATGATTAATAAAATGAGTGCTTACCTCTTGATATGGTCTTGACACATTTGTGCTTTTAGCGAATGCAATGGTTATTGTCAAGCACTAAAATATAGAGCTCAACTTCATCTTTGCTCGCACAATATTCTCAGTGACGAAGTTAAAAATCTTTAATGATTTAACTTCTTTCTTGTGCTAATTTGTATCGTCATCGAAGGCAGTTTCTCATGCTTTGTCATGGTTTTGCTTGTTATCATGCATCTGGCATTGGTCCAATAGAAACGGTGGCTTTGTTGATTAAGACTAGAAAGGCCAAACGTTATACACTGAAGCATATGAAGAGAACTATCACTCATACTGTGGAATTACATAAAGTTTAACAACTGTCTTTGGAAGGTAATAGACGGTACATAAATTATCTTTAATGTCGTGTCTGATCTGATGTTATGCCTCAGTACTTAGAAACTTCTTCTAGCCAGCTGTAATATCTTGAAGTTATTTTTTAAAGTTCAGTTTTGTTACCCAGCGAAGTTAACGATCCAAAGTTTGTGTCTTTGGGACCATAGTTTTGTTAACCCCAGGAAGATAACGACGCCAAGGTTGGCATCTTTGGGATCAGGGTGTACATATACTAATAAGAAATAAAGAATTTATATACAGTTTAATGGTTCGGTGTTTGATATGTCATAAAGATCAGTTAGAAATATCAACTTTCATGTAGAACAATTAAAAATAGCACCTTCAAATGTTGCACATCTTACTAATGAATTTTGTAAATCTAAATAGTTTTGTTTGTGGTTATAAATATAGTTTACTTTCAATAAACCATTTAAAATTTACATGGGCTCTAATGTTTAATAAAAACAAAACGGATTAGATTAAAAGAAACAAAATAAAAAGAACCAGAAATAGAAGAGGGAATCCAATCCGTACATGTATATACGTACCAAGTGACCACACAATCTACTTCAGTACGTATATTCAAATTTAATAAGATTTTGTTTGAACCTGATCAGGGTCACATGCACACAGAAAACGTGTGAAATATTATACTTGATATGAACTAAAGATTAAAAACAAGGGAATCAATCAAAAGCAAATTAACATATTTTTCTTGACACACCAATAGTATTATGAACATAAAATTGCTCGACCAGCTGTGTGTTTCATAGCCATTACTATCGATCTTTCCCCTTTCGCCATGTCTATATGTTTAGCATTGTTCAACATTGTAATGAAATGTAAGTTATTTTGTTTTAACATATACCAGTTAGGTTTGTCTTTATAGCAGCAGCCTTTATTAATCAATACTTTAAGCAAAACTGTAGTAAATGTATTACATCATCATACTTAGTTTTCTCGTCGTTTCTGAGCATTAAACGTTTCTTTCAGAACGCTACGATTTGGTGTTACTGCACGGTCTCTAGATCCATAGCAGCATGACAGTTAACAATGTCTGTCACATGTGACAATCCCCAAAAATATTAAGGCATTGTTTCAGCAGGTACAGAGGGAACAAAGATCATTTGTAACTGTCGTGACTGTTTTAAGTAAAGTATTGGCACCAGCATTTTATATGAAATCTTCCATAGCATCCATAGAAGAATTGGGCACGTCATGATTTTTTATGAAACCCTACACTGTTGATGCCTTTCCTCACTGCTATATAACTAAACGGAGCATTGCATTTCTTTGTAAAAGTTGGTTTGTTATCATTTCCATTTACGTTTGCACAACAGCCTAAAAGCCTCCTCTCATGTTTGCCCATAGCATGTGTCAAAACATGTATAACATATTGCTAGAAACAAGAACCCCAACTGAAATTAAATTTCCTTTGCAAGATTTTAAAGCCGCTTTTATGCTTTGAAAATCTACGATGCTATAGCTATGGAGAATATACTTTTTAACTTTTATAAAAACATTTCACGGGAACCATTATTATCAATCATATCAAAAATATAAATTATACCCTTCTCAAATCCAATTTTGTTAGATGCGCTTGTACCTACTAGTTTTATACTAGGATTAAACAACATAAAATATTGCATAATATTCCTGTGAACTAATCTGAATTGATTATTATAATTGTAAGAACAAAACATCTATCGAAAATGGATTAAGATTCTCTCTTGTGGAACGAACAAAATATGTTCTAGGAAGAACAAATTATCAATATTAGATACCGCAAGTTGAAATAGACATTTTGATTTATATTTCCCAGATATAATTTACAAGTTTTAAATCATGCATTAATGAAATAACGTTTACCATCTTTTAAATTCCCCAATAGCTGCATTTATTTCAATTTGTGGTTGTATTTTAGATTTCATTCCATTCCATTTCAACCTACGGTAGACTGAGTTCAGTTCATAAAGTACCCATTCTGAAGTCTTTGGCAGTTGCGATCAACTAACAGTTTAATACTGTTATATTTTTATATTTGCTTTAGAGCGCGCTTGCCGTGTGATAAAGGAAATTTGAGGTGTATCTAATTTCGATGGGACAGGAAGGAATTGGATTATTCCCTAAATTAATTCAGCAGTTAAGGTCCAATAAAAGTGATTCGTTCCATTCCGGATTAAGTATGTATTCAGAACAGAATTTCAGTTGGCTGTTTGTTTTGGTTCAAAACCATCTTACATTTTGTAGAATATGGGCATCAAAAAGATACAATGATTATTTTGGAAACGAACGATATAACAAAGTTCAACATCTTCCTCAATTTCCTCCTGAATTTCTTATACCGATTCATTATTTGGCAAGGGTATGCATCACTTTACTAACCAAGTTTCTGTTTTTTAGATTTAGAAGTATTTCGTTGTTTTCTTCCACTCCATTCCGCTCTAGCAGTAACCAATACTCCCTCCATTCTATTCTCCTTAATCTCTTCAATTTCGCAACCTTTTCGTTTTTGTTTTTTTTCCCACTGGTTTTATCTTGCCTCTCAATTTTGTTACATACCCTTTTGTTTATGGCAGATCTAATTTACCAAGTGTCTCTATTTTGGTCTTGTACAGTTTTCAGTCTGTCTGTATTCTATAATCTGTGTTAACAAATTCACATATATCGATACATATTATAGATAATCAGGTCCTAATACAAGATATAAAATACAACATTTATATTATTGCATTAGTTTCTGACACTACGTAATGCATAATACTGATGTTCTATATTTTAAAGCACAACGCACCAATGTCAATTATTTTGTGAGGATGAACTTGATCTACACAGTACCTATTTTATTGATTTGTCTCAAACATTGCAAACACACAGTATATCATTGATACTCCAAGTTAGTTTGACACCTATGGAGCAGACACCGCTTGATTTCTACGTCTGTCTTGATCAAATACATTACCCGATCATAATACCTTAGGTGTACGACTACTACCTCGCAAAACACGATAATTGGCGTCTATGAAGTAACGATAAAACATTCAGGAGACTCAAATTCATCCTTGCATAGTTTTCTTTCATCACACTCGTATGACGTATCAATATTCTTTTCCGAGCTGCAGGCTGGTGTTTCATGCCGTCTACTTTAATACATGACCCAAACGCAAAACACAGAATAATTTCTATCTCAAAGTATCAAAAACTATCCTTTGAATTCCGTCTGTTAAGAAATGGGGGAGGGTGTTTACGAAACAAATCCATTCTGTTCTGAACTTTTATGAATACTATACATTATGACGTATATTTCTATAAATACCTCCCCCCACCCCAACTACTCATAATGAAACAAATAATTACTAGCCCAGCTGTAAACGGACAAATGGCATATGTCCATTGCTTGTCAGATTAAGTTATAACGAACCCTAACTTCCAAGGTGCCATAAGACACTGTTTTAGTAATCTATCAACACGTGTTCCATTGTCCTACTTGGGTATACACTACATATATTCTGCCTGATGATTTCCATGTAACCCAGTAAAGAATGCCGACCTTTCGTTTTCTAGGTTTATGGTAGAAAAATGTTAGATATAAATCTACTCGGATGTTTTTTGTTGTTTTTTTTTTTTTGACATTGTCATTTCCATATAGCCATCCAGTTAAAAATAAAAGGCAGCAAACAATACAGGCATATATTTATGCAAACGGTCTAAGAACTAGGCTGATTCTGTATTAAAAGCAAACAGCTTTGGAAAGTATCTAATCGTGACAGCAATTAGAGGTTATCACCTTTGCAAACAATTGTAAACAAAACATCTTATATAAAAAGAGATCATTTCGATTTGCTATTTTTTATATGAGCAAATATAAAGAGAAAACCATGAAGCTAATATAATATAAATCAAATAATCGTCAAGAACGGCCCGACAAAAATATAAAACTTACTCAATGCAATCCTACGGGTTAGATATCTCGACTTTTCTCTCAATCAACATTTTCTACCATTAGTGAGTTTGTTTTTGAAAAGGTAAATTCAAAGTTAATGATCTGCGATTATTTAATGCCATAGAACTTTCTTAATTTATTTCGAAAGTGAGTGATTTGCTTGCGCTATCTTTGTTTTTCCCTGACCCTTTCAACGTTTTTCATTTCTTGAAAAGCTTTGGTTTTTGTGTTCCTAAAATAAATTGACATACCACCGTGCTGTTGACATCGTTGTCAAATCAATGAATTATGCTGCTATTACTCTCCTGAAATACCATTCTCAATTTACTACTTAGTAGACGTGCTACTCATCGATCATCCTGTAGGGTATATTATTCGAACTTCTTCATCCTGTGCGGCAATAATTTTAACAGTTGTAGGTCTTTTAGTGTAGTTGACATTTGATTTCTTTTCTCTTTAAGAGGACTTTGATCCTAATACATGATTCTTAACCTCGATTTGTGTTGCGACGATATTTTCTCTCAAGCTGTTTCTCACCTCATTTGGATTTTGAAATCTTCTTCCTCGTATCATCCTGTATTGCATTCTGTTTACTTTACAGCTATGCCTGTAATTCTATTGTGACGAGAAAATTGATTTTGTAGTCGATATAATCTCCAAAGTCCTTGTTCACAACTTCTTGGAAAGCGTATCAAACTTTGATTTGATTATATAAACCACAATTTGTTCTGCTTGATTTAGGCTCTTCACTTGAATTCTCGCAAATTGCCATGTGGTCATTTGTACACGGCAACAACATTCCTTTCGAAATCATGCCCATCCGGTGCTCCCTACAACAAGTTTGTTATTAGTGATTGCTCTGGATCCTGTGCTGCTTCAGGAAGTCATTCACGACGACGGATTTATGCGCCGGTATGTTTCAAACAATAGATGGATACGCCTTGAACAGGTGCACAGTCTGTTGGATTGGCATTGTTACAACTTTGGTAATACTTTGTAGGCATAAAACTGTCCAGTAACACAAGAAGAATCAGGGACAGGCATCTGACCCTTTGCATCAAACATTAGCTTATATACAACTCAATTGACGGTCAGACAATGTATAGAGATTTGTGGTCTCTGTTCGACTGCTCCGTTCCTAACGTTATTACTTTCTTTCAAGGTTTTTGTTGGCCACAGTTTCAGAACTTCTTGTTCTCCGGCAATGTTACGATATTGTCATTTGCTTATGTTACCTATATATCTGCCGCGTGCTGAATGAGCAGCTGTAGAGCGTTTTATGCAACGTTATTTTGTCAAGTGGCATTAAGGGTTAGGGTTTAAATTTATAGCATGAGCAAAAAAAAAATTAAAACCAAATATTCAGAACGTTTCTAATACACATCGTATTTGGTATGCTGTTTCAGGAAGATGAATAGAGGAAAAGAAAATGATCATGTAATAGCATTTATTATGGTGGGTAAGAATTTAAAGTCAAGATATGTAAGTATTTCTAATGAATTCCTTATGTAATTTACGTTTGTATATCTCATAGCAGTTATATTTCTAGATATAAATAAATTGAAAATAATCTGCTACAGTCACTTGCGTGGATTTGACTTCGAAGCTGAATTCGATCATCACTCATTTGCAAGACAATGAATCCCCCAATGTCCACAATTTATTTGACCTTGTATTTGACAATATCTGATTTTTCATACACAGACGTGTTAAAGTCCCTAATACCTAAGTATTCATCTCTAGTTGTATTAAAATAGAGCTCTTCAATACAGTCTAGGGTAAAACTCTGGAAGTCCCAATGGAATTTGTTGAAGATGAATTCCTCTTTTGTCCTTAGAAGCGGAAGATCTCCGATGCCAAATATGCATATATCTCGAACAACCTTTCCATGGCAATCAGCGCCGAGACTATCCGTCCAAATTTTGATACGGCTGAAGTACCTGATTTGATGAGGTGCTATTGATCCTGGAAAACGCAAAAGAAAACATAACAATGAAATAAAAATGATCATTCTTTCTTTTACATTGTAACGGTCGATTCATAACAATATCAAACAAACATAAAGAGACCTCGTTTAAAGTGCAGTTTTGTATACATTTTATGTGCGCAGTCAAAGGCATCAGACGCTGAATGAAAACGACAACAGTGCTCAATGAAATAGACAACTATTTGTATATATGTTTATTGTAGTAGTGTAGAAAAGGTATGTCCTGGACCACTATACAACCATTTACACAATAATGCGTTTGAAAAATTCAAGACACAATGATCTTGGTAATAAATAGTTGATTGTATGTTCTTCTCAGTCAATAAGTCAATTCTATATTTGATATTTTTCAATATTTTTCTAAGGTCAGATCTATTTGTCTAAAAATTGTTACTTCGTTCCAATTTTTTGGATAAACGTGTATTAATTAAACTTTAAAAACAAAATCTAAAATTATAAAGAAAATAAATTTAAAAAACAAAAATGACACAATAAACTCATAAATATAAATTATACAACTTCCTTCCATAAAAGGTTCCTAACAATGACTAAATAATGCGAAGGTTGGAGGACGGAACAGCCAAGGGCGACTGCAAACGTAAGAAATGTTATCAACAGTAACTGTAGAAGTTCAAATTGTTTGGCGACGCCTCTACCATAAGGAACATGCAAAATGTGGGGTAAATAATTGCTGGATCATATATTAGTGTTATTATATATAAGTGATTACTACAGTACATTGCCATTGTCCCGCAAATCAATTTAACACATTAAATTGGTTAACTTGTCTCTGTGAAGCTAAAATAGCAATTGAATTCAACAAAAATTGAAATTCTGGTTTTTTCTGACATAAATGTCCGAACATCTTGAACAATTATTATACTTGAAAATTTAACTATGATAATCCAATGAACAGAGAAAAAGTGTATTTGAAATATTTGCAAATTCAAATAAACTGAACCATTTGATTGAAAAGATACTGACGTGAATATCTTATTGGTTTGTAACTGATCCAAGCCTGACAAAGTTAGAAAGATTATATATATATATATATATATATATATATATATAGAGAGAGAGAGAGAGAGAGAGAGAGAGAGAGAGAGAGAGAAGGAGAGAGAGAGAGAAGTGTCTCTGTACTGTCTTTTCCTCCAACACCAGAGTACCTTCACTACCTTCTGTCACGACACCACTTCATCCTCTTACAAATTTGTATAAAATTTGCTATGTTTCAGATAGGGTATGCTGATAACATATATATATAAAGCTATAAATATCGTAGCAGTGTTTGTTCCTTTTTCCTCACACATTTGTTTTATATTTTTCTCCTAATGATAAATTTTCATTAGCATCTAACCCAATATTAATAATATTTCATGAACAGTTATTCTCTGTGCCTGTTAATAAACCAACAACGTGTGTCCTTTTCCTTTCATGTTTACATTATCTCTTGCATTTTGTAGCTGTTGCGTTACTGATATATGTTCATTGTCTGTACTATTATGTATATTTAATTTCCATTGTTTCTTGCTTAAGTTCTTTATTTTCTTTATTTCATTATATGCTATGGATAATTAGAATTTTATTTTGGACTAGTCTTTGTACAAAATGAAGTTCATTTTCTGCCTGACCAAATCATCGATTTCATTTTTATTCTGTAAACAACTAATGCATTGATAATATTTTCTCTATGAGCATGGAGTTAATATTAGGATTATTATTAATAGAAGTAAACATTTATCTGAGTTAGTCAAGAACATTGTGTTTCCCATGTTCTTTATTATAAATTTAGTAATAGACCTTCTATCTATAACTAAGAGTTTATCTGTTAAACATCTGGCACCTTCCAGAAATTGTCCATTAGGTAATAATTTTGTTTAGAAAGTGCTTATTTTGACCTGAGGTCAGGCAGAGGACTATATAACCTTGTTACTGGAAAGTTATATATTCGTGCTGTAACATCTGAGCAGAATCAGATGTGTTACTGTTGTGCCCGGTAATTCATTTGTGCTAGCATTTACTTATTCAATTTTTTTTAATTCCATATTCTTCTGTGGAAATCCAAATTGCTCAAAAAGAACATTCTTGGAAATAGAGACTTGGATTTATAGTGAATTTTCCAATAAGGATATATTCTTGGATTGTATTATTGTGATTCAACAAAAGACTGTCGACATATTATTATGACACAGGCCACCACAGGCACATCAACACTTCCAAAGTGAGATTATTGTTTTTGGAATATCACTAAAGTTTATTCACAACCGTAATCATTAGGACTTGTGTTCCTAATTCTAGGATGATTTGGAATTAATTTCGAAATACCGTAAGTTCTTTTTACATGTCTCGCTTTATATTCTAGCGAAGTTAATTATTTGTTGAATTTCACAAGGCTTGTAGTTTCTCACTCTTTTCTATTACTTATTTTAAGACCATAGAATATTATCAGTATATATATATATATGTCATAATTTCAGCGTCTGATTTGGTTGATGCTATTTTAACAGTACACAGCATTTATGAAATTTTTTAAAAATTTTCTTTCTTCTTTGAAAGAAAGTAATTTTGTTAAACATTCCTTGTTGAAAATAATATCGTTGTAGAGCTTCTTTTGGATTTTGAATTTTTGAATTTGTCCTTTGCTAAAGTCGTTATGAATTTCTCTTGTCTGTTCTAATTCTCTATCAGTATAGGTTTGTATTGACTGTCTGTTGATAATTGTTTAACCGAATGGTTCATTGTGGTTTAATGCGTGAATCATTATATTCATAGGAACCTCATTTCTGTTATTTGCTTTATGTATTTAATTCTCTCGTCCAAGTCAAACATTTTGGAACATTGCTTTTGCCTTTCTTGTAACTGTAGAGTCAATTGACGCCACTATACTTGGTGGACTCGTTTTAGAAATTGGTATTATTTATCCGCTCATTACATTATAAGATCATGTTTTGTCTCTGATATTTAAAAGATCATTAGTTAGAAGGTATTAATGTTCAAATATTTCTGATCCATGTTTAAATACGTTGTTGTATTTACCAAATCAGGTTATCACTTATTGACTCTGTTGCACATAGTCATTTACACTGTAAACAGGATTATCAAAGTACATTAAATTCCCTACTACTGCAATTGGTTATTGTAAACCATTTAAATGCATTAAACTAAACTTCAGAATTAATTAAAATGTAGCAATGACAGTCACAGGAGAAAAGTGAAATAAAGCTATTAAGACGAAAATACAAAATTAGTATTGAAAATGGAACATACAAAAGAAAAAATGGGAAAACGCCTTCACCACAATAAGCTCGGAAATATTTATGAACACAAATCTGTAAAAGTAAGTAAGGGACTTTAGTAAATCCGAGATCAACAAAATATCAAACTCATTTGCAGATATAGCAATGATAGGATTCACATATCTAATGAGGAATTTTCCTCAAATTGATAATTTGCTTGAATTTCAGAGAAAGAAGTTGAGAGGAGATCAAATGGAATTATACATTTCCAAGATTTTCTTTATTAATGTTTGTCATGACTATTTATATATTAAGTGTAAATTTTATAACATTTAAACACACTAATATTAAAATGCAATCGCAGAAAATAAATATGTGTATACAAGTGCGACTCAGTAGCGTAGGGTAGATGCTTCTGGAGTGCTATAATACAACATACCCAAATAATGTTCAAATAAAAAAGCAACAAAAGTAAGAACAAAACCTTGCACATCGCTCCACTAAAAATAAATTTAAATAAATAGGGCTGCTCTCCAAGTTTCTGACGTGTACATGATGGTATGCAAGTCGTGCATATTTTCTAATTGATAACTATTGTAGGAAATGCTGCTATTGTGTATATATGTTAAATAGTTAAACCATTTATACAATATGTTAAGCAGTTTAGAAAATGTGTAATGAGCAAAGACATTAATTATAGAGGCAAGCTTGTTCTTGATTCGAAATCTTAACAATGATAAACTTAACAGTTTTAAAAACTTTTATTATTTTACTTTGTTCTTCAATTCCTCATTTTGATTGTATTTATTATTTCCAGACCAGTTATCACCAACTTTCATGAGTCCATGGTTTGATGAATGAAATCGTTTATCACGCTGGTTTGGATCAGAAAATTCAAATGAGACGCAAGGAATAAGGTGCTTGATATGAAGATCTCTTTCATCAACATTTGCTGGTATTGTTACGTTTCTCTATCGTCTGGAAATCAACAGATGGAACAAACAGTATGTTGACGTCATATCTATCATTATGCTTTGTTTCATCAATTGTACAATTTTAACTCCCGTCAAGCGGATTCATTTGAATATTTTTCTCTGCTTTTGGATCTTTATTTAATGTCGTCTTAGACTGAATTTTTGTTCCAGATTTTATCAAAGAGGGGTTTACAGTAAGAACTAGTTTTATAAAACTCAGTAAAGATCTTAGTTTTGTTTCATCTGAATCATGTCTTACTTTGCCATCATGTTATATTAATTTTTAATGTTTGTACTACATATGTATTGCTTTCATATTGCACATTAATTTAAAAGGACCTCAAGTTACAATTGTTAGTTCAGACACGGTGAAGAATAATTTACTACCAGCTTTAGAAGCATACTAGCGTTAACTGACAATTTTGTTGCAAATAAACGGAAAATGGAGACAGAAGAGGACATGTTGGTGAAATTCAAAGTAGTATGAGAAGATGATTATCCTGTATCAAACGAGAATTCTATCTCAGAAACACCAACCCTTCCCAAATTGGAGAGGTGGAAAAATGTTCCCGGACCTCCAGATTTTTTTCATATTAAACAATAAAATATTATATAAAATGTCCTATTAAAAAGAGTCAATTAGTAGCGTCGGATTTAATCTAACGAACAGATTTTTTTAAAGAGTTAACTCACACAAATCAACCTCAAGATATAGTGGCATAGCACATAATATAATAAGCGATTGTATTAAAAATGTTGGTTATCATTTAAATTTCAAATACGGATCAGTATGGTTCTTCGCAACTGAAAATGATAAGCGAATAGTAGGTTGGGCAGATGATCCAATGACATTTATTGACAACATGGTTGATGCTTTTTTTGATAATGATATTTCTAACGTTTAGAAACATCTTATTTTCATCTACTACTGAATATGTTTTAATTAAATATATAAATTACTATAGGTATAATGGAAGTAAATAGATTTGATGAGGTATCTGACATGCTATCAGGTTTTATTAAAACTGATGAAATTACCAACGATGACATCGACGATTTTATGGAGTATCTTGACAATATTTTCTACGTTATTACAATGGAACCGATTTGCTATGAAAAACCATATTACATTAACAATTTCCTGCGTATATTTTATTTGCCGAGAGAAATTGTTAAAAGATGTTTAGCTTCATTTTACTACAGAGAAACAGGAATTAATCGACCATCGGATATGGAACTTATGAGAGATGTTGTAGATATTATTAGTAACAATCCGGAATTTCAGGTTACCTTAGGTGAAATAGAATCTATGATTTTATCGAAGAGTTTGGATATCGAATACTAATATATTTTATGATAATCTTTTTCATACCTGCTGACTCTCATTGGCAGAATATCCGTTAACATACTGTCAATAATACGAAACTCGCGTATTAAATCGTCCATATCATATTTTACACCTCGCAAGTAAGATCGTATCTGATCAAGCAATTTTTATAAGTAATAATTGCTATCTTACAAGCATTTTCTTTGGTCTCAAGTTTAGGCACAATTTTCTTACAAGCTGTTGAAAGAGAGACACCGACACCAGATATTATTAAAAGAAACGGTTTTAATGATGCCGCACTTGAAATTATGCCAAACCTGGTTATTAGCAGTGGCAAATATAATATTACCTCGCAAGTAAGATCGTATCTGATCAAGTAATTTTTTGTAAGTGATACTTGCTGTTTTACAAGAATTTTTTTTTTGTTTCAAGTTTAGGTTCAATTTTTTTACATGCTGTTGAAAGAGAGACACCGACACCAGGTATTATTAACAAAATCGGATTTAGTAACGCTCCACTTGAAATTATACCAGAGCTAGTCATTAACAATGGCAAATATGATATTACTCGAAGTATTCTACTGTAATATTTATAACATTATTTTACACACCAAAGATTTTTATGATAAAATTTGTAATATTGCATTAGTGCGTCAACATCTTGTTTTGGAATATCTTCTGATATGTGATTAAAATCAACAATCTGTTTTTTCATTATGCAACTTTTTACACAAAAACAAATGTTCTGATGCCATCAATTGAATCAAGAAACTCACGAAATTTATTATTGTTAGGGTCAGCTATAAAAGTTCTGTACCTGTCATAAACATCTGACGAAGGATCATCTTATCGTTCATCTGTAAGTACCTCATTTTTCTTTAACCAAGTATATGAATCAAACGTGTCTCCTACTTCACGTTCGTACAGATCTGTTTCATTCACCAAATTACTGTAATCTTCTTCTGTTTCATCAATATACCCTAATACCAAGCTTATCTGATCTAACGTGAAAGTTTTTAGAACAAGATGTTGTCTGATAATTGCATATGCGACCACGAAATTTCCTAGCAATAATTTTTGGAGTGGTTTTAGTCCAAGAATGTTAAGACGAGTCAAAGGATTTACTTTTCTAAGCCATAATTTTTCGTATTGTTTTGTGAATATTTTCTAAACTTCATTGTAATAATTTCGTAATGACAATTGTCTCGAGCTCTGGATTGATGGAAATGGAATATCATCTTCTTCACCTATGTCGTAATAAGAATCAGACTTTGCTACCAAACTTGTTTCATCGACTTCTCTTAGAAAAACTTTTCTCGCTCACTAAGATCACTAATTTCATCGTCAAACGTTTTTGATGATCTTTAGAGACCTTTCAACAATAATCGGATCAAATTCTTGGTCTTTTTTGCGCATCATTGGTAAAATTACGTTCAAGTACGCTTTTATAATTAAATCTGTATCTGGTGTCATGTTCACGATATTAACTTGGGGTTTTTTTTGCCGTGGTAGTACATGCCGAGATACTTAAAAATTTCTCGTTTTGAAAAACTATCATATAACTTTTTGTTTCTTTTTATTCCTATTATCTTAGATTCCGATAGTTTGTGGAGACGATCATGGCTATCGCTTACTCGTTTTTCATCTTGTTTTATTCGTGCTTTTAATAAGCCTGGTCGCATTATCAAAAATATATTATTAAAATCAAACTCAAGCAATATTTTTTAAACAGGATTTCAACTTGTTTTTGTTCTTCTAGACAATCATCAGGATGACAGTATCTGCTTATAATATCAAAGTTTGATATTGCTTTTTTCAGTTGTGGTCTTCGCATATGAATAACACGAGCAAATGTTTTTCTTCTTCTGACAATGGAGAGTTTATCATTGGAATTGAAAAGTTTTTTCTGGTATTTATTACACGTGCCGCTAGTGATTCGTCCCTAACATATTTTTCTGGTTTAAAAGTATCATCATAAAATTCTTTCGCAACAGTTATAATTGGTGGTTCTGACATTATTTTATAGCATCAGATTAAATTTGATCA
The DNA here is from genome assembly GCA_016617855.1 of Megalonaias nervosa. Taxonomy (NCBI): domain Eukaryota; kingdom Metazoa; phylum Mollusca; class Bivalvia; order Unionida; family Unionidae; genus Megalonaias; species Megalonaias nervosa. The sequence goes on along the minus strand of JAECUM010003331.1, from coordinate 35,148 downwards.
TCTAGTGTGTATATTTGAAATGCTGTACGTCCTGGAAACGGATCTTCAGCAGCGACAACATAACGTAGAAAATACAAAATAGTTTTTTTCTGTCGGAATTATAAAATATTGTGTTGCTGAGATATACGTATTTGCTGCATTATATAATGTTGTCCAGTTAATGTTGTCCAGTTAATATCATCGTTTGATCCTTCAAACCGCCAATAATAAATTCGAAAAACACTACAGTTTAATCGACCGCGCAAATGAAATTGCCAAATAGCAACTGCAGTAGGACATTAAATTTTGATCCAAAAGTTTTCAACTTCCCCGTTTGTTGTCCACTCGTGTCTATCAGAGAAAGCGTAATAAGGATAATTTTCAGGATAATATGATGATGCGCGTACCTCAAACCCAACTCGATTGTCAGTTGCTTTAAAAAGTGTTGGAATATACCCAACATTGTTTTTGGTTCGTTTTATACCACTAGACAGACTGTCAACATACGATTTATTTGTCAGATCATTAGGGTTAACTGGAACATATTTCGCAGTTATTTTATTATTCCTCATGTTTATATTACCTGTCACTGGTCCAATGGATTTATTAAAATATGGGGTAATTGAGCATAACTAATAGCATCAGTTTCATCAGCTGGTGGCGAGGTTGTCGGTAATCCAGTTATTTTTGAATTTGACATAGACAGATTACCTGTCATTGTGTCGCCGGCTTTGTTAAGTTTATTAACGTCAACAGATTTTAGTTGCGCATAACTTACAGCTTGCGTATTATCTACATTTGCTGGAGGATATACAATTTCTAACCCAATAATTATTTTACTCGACATGATAATAAAACCTGTAACTGTCCCACCGGTTTTATCAAGCTTGCTACCGTCCACATACTTCAACTGCAAATAACTTACCGCTTGAGTTTGATTTAAGTTTGCTGGTGGATACCCGGTCTCCAAATTTTATTTTTTCCTGACATATCTAAGTTACCGCTTAAAATTCCTCCTGTTAATGATAGTTTATTATTGTCGATGGATTTAAGTTGTGCATAACTAACAGCTTGTGTATTAGCAACATTTATTGGTGGATACACCGTTTCTTAACCTAGTACTCGTTGATTTGACATAGATAGGTTTCTTGTCATTGTACCTCCAGTTATTTCAGATAACCTGATAAATCAATATTACCGTCTGTTATTGTACTTATAGCTGATGAATCTCCTAATGACGTTCCAAATTTTGTATAATAGCTCATTATTTATTTATTGTCTGACAATTTTTTTATATGTAAATTATATAACATAAAATTATATAACAACGATGGCAAAATCGTCGATATTAAAATTTGATACAGAGCGGTTGGTGAAACATAAACATAACAATGAACTTCCAGATTGTCATTATCTTATTGTTGGAAGAACTGGATCGGGAAAAACAAATTTGCTTACGAAATTACTGTTGGGCGATAATTTTAACTATGATCGAGTTTATATTTATACAATTAATCCACAACAAGATAAGTACGAGCTACTTAACGAATATAATAACAAACTTAGTGATGATCTAGAAGCTGGTGAAGATTTTTTTATTATCAAACAACCAGAAGAACTTGTTCCAGTTAATCAACTTCATTCGTCCGAACATAAGATAGATGTTTTTGATGATATTCCGCTAAACAATGTAGAGATGAATAAAATAAGATCATATTTTTCACTATCACGTAATAAGAAATGTAATTCTATTTATCTCGCCCAAGGTTTTTATAATGTTGACAGATTTATTAGACGAAATACTGGTAGTTTTATATTATTTCCAGGATTAGATAATGTTGATGTTAGAAACATTGCAAATGAGTAATGTAGCGACATGACAAAAGATAAATTTATTGAATTCTATCATCAGGCAACTAAAGACAAATATAACTTTTTCTTATTCGATAAACTTACACATAATCCAGCTATAATGTTTCGCTGTTGTATTGACAGATATCTGCAGTAAGTTTTATCAAACATTTTTAATATAATATGGAAAAACAAGCAAACTACAGAAAACATATAGAAAACCTAAAGCAAAAAAAAAATCTTGTTCAATCTAAAGCTGAACTTAGGCAAATGATTCAAGAGGCATGACGTGGACAGATAGTTGCCGCAGAAACAGCAGCTACAGTTCTCAAACCAGTTACTTAGGCTTTACTTTGAATGCAACCTGAAACTAAACCACTATTAGAAGAAGAAATTAAAAAATACAGGAAAAAGGTTTAGTCGGATTAGTTAAAGAAGAACAAGAAGAAGCTGCTGAGAAAATTATTAGAAGATCTGATGAAGAAGGATTAAGGTTAGCTAGAGACCTTGTAAAACATATTCCTAATCCTGCTGCTAGGCAAGCTGAAGTAAAACTACTGTTGAATAATCCACTTGAATTTGAACGAAGATTATCAGAAGCAACATCAGTTGGGCCGATTATAAAAAAATTGGGCGATATAGAAGAAAAAATTGAAGAATCAGAAATTAAAGCTAAGAGCTGGTATGAGGAGAGGTATGAAGAAGTAGAAGCTAGAAGAGAAGCATTGAGAAAAGAGCAGGATATCCAAGAAGAGCAAATATTCAAAAATGCTCTAGAAAATATAAATAACGAAATAAACGGTTATGAGTATGATTTGTTTAACGAAAAATATGATTTTAAAAATGTAAGAATACACAATATTAACAAAGCCGGCTACAACGACAAAGTAAATATTAGTAAGTTAGAAAAAATAAAACAAGAAAGTAAGAAACATCTTAGCGATGTATTACCAGAAAAAAAAGAAACCTACAACGACAGTATCAGACAATACCGACATTGGATTATCGCCGATCTTTATATCAAAGCTGTTCGCAATATAAAAAGTAACCAATACAACAGTCATCACAGTAGTGGTTTGAGTACTGAGGCAAAAAATCTAGATGAATTACTTATGAAAGCTCATATGGTTGTCTCAAAGGACATAAAAGATTATATTGACAGACAAACTGAATTAAGCCAGTTGGTTGATAATAAAAATGAACTTGCTAAAAGGTTAGGTGCAGCTGAAAAAGAAAACACTGGAACGGGAGTCGCAGACTCTCGAGTAATAATATTTGCATCAGTAACCGAAATGATAGGTAGATTAATGCTATTGATATCGTCAAATGAAGCTGGAAATGTTGGTGCTGAAATTGACAATGAAATTATTGACATACGTGATCATTTGAGATCGGAAATTTATTAACATCTGACGAATACGAAATTTTACACCGCGACTTAATCGCGGCGATTTAGTTTTATAAAAAATATAATAAAGAGTAATGTCAACAACATTAATACTAGACTCGAGCACAGCTGCTAAAGATAGCGCAAATTTTTCAGAAAATTATATTCCGCCAATACAACTTGATACTGAAAAACAGTATGAGATTGGACTAATTTCCTGTACGGCATGGCATTCATTGGCCAACGTAAAAGCTGATGTCAATGATGAATTTACATTTTATCTGCAAGCGCCTCTAGCGCTATGGGCAAGATTTAAAATTCCACAAGGAGCTTATAATGTCACTGATCTAAATAAAACAATAAAAGTGCTAATAACGAAAGTAAATGGTGTGGCTGACAATTTTGAGCTGACACCAAATTATAATACTTTACGAGCTAGTATAACATTAAAAACTAATATGTTAATTGATTTTTCATCAGCAAAAAGTATTGCGTCGTTGATAGGATTTACTTATAAACAATACGGATCAATTGCAGAACAAACTATAACGTATGACGGTGACCTGCCAGTAAATATAACTGACGTAAACACAATATTAATAAATTGCTCCATTGCAGCTGGATCTTACTCAGGCCGGGGTAGCAAAGGACAAACAATATGTAGTTTTTCACCGGACGTTCCGCCAGGTTCGCTCATGCAAATTAGTCTACGTCAAGTTATTTGTTATCCACATAACGTTGAAAATCAAATAACAGAAATAAGTATGCAATTAACAGATCAATCTAGACGACAACTGGATTTGAATAACGAGGTTGTTACTTATTATTTGCACCTACGAGCGCAATAAAATTGTACAACCTCAGATATAATGAAACAGAGAAAAAACTTTTACAGAAGAAAAATAGTTGGAGGATTTTTTGGAAATATATTTACTAAAATTATTGAAAATGTTACGGGAATCGAGAACAAAGTTGTTCCAATTCCACTTGACGCGTCAAAAGCTTTTGCAACTGGAGCTGCATCTGCCGCTGGAACTGCTGTGGGACAAAAAATAGCTGATAAAATAAAAAGCGATCCACAACGTGGATTGGATATAAAACAAGTTATATCAGAAATCGCCCCAACAAAAGAAACTCAACGCGCAATGATAATAACAACAAACAAATAAACTTTTATCAACAAATGGCGAACAAATTATACAAAAATTAATATCTAAGGTAACAGCTCCACAGTAATAAAATTTTATGTAACCTAATAAATAAAAAATGTCTGTTAAAAATTATCTTGATCTAGCAGAAACTTATGACACCGACGACACAGTAACAGAATTTGAGTATGTTGAATATCTCGATGAAAATTCTAACGAACCAAATAAGGCTGGCGTCAGAACATGTAATACTCGAGACGAAGTTGTATTTCTTTTACCTCACAAAGCAATGTTGGAAGTTCGTGGCCATATTATGGCAGTGGCTAATCCACCTGTCGCAATTGCAGGTAACGCAGAAGTAGCTCTTATAAATCATGGCTGGTGTTTATTCAAAAGTGCCAGATATCAGCTAGCTAATCAAACTGTAGAAGATATTTCGAGTCACCTACAAGTTGCAAGTACAATCTTAAATCTAATTCCGTTTTCCGATGATTACTCCAGATCGACTGCAACTAATATGATGTGGTTTAAAGATACTGAAGCTGGTTTAGCTGTATTAAATGAACTTTTTTCAAATGATATTCTTGTTCACGGCGCTGATGAAGCTGCAGATCTTGTGATTGTAAGAAATTTTCTTATTGCTAATGCTGCTATTATAGATATAGCCGAACCAGCTGCAGCCGCTGATGCAAATGCTACAAGAGTTTGGCTTACTGCTGCCTGTAATAATTTTGGTATAACACAACCAGCTGCAGCTGCAGAGAGCTTTGCAATGTTAGATCATATTAATAACGCAATCGGTTTTAAAAAATGCACGTTACAATGAAGGTTATGCTAAGAGAAAGACACTTTCAGCAGAATCACGTCAAATTACAATGTTGCTGCCGTTAAGTGCATTATTTGGATTTTGTCGAGACTATAATAAAGTATTTCGTGAGTTAAACATACACTTATTTTAGATCGAGCAGAACAAAATGATTGTTTATTTCGAGCTGGCGGAGCTGATGTACAATTATCATAAATAAACTTGCGCTATGCATGCCACGAATAACGCCGTCAGTCACAGAATCACACGAATTAGATGCTGTTCTTAAAAAACATACAAAGAAGATTTATTTTCAGCAACAATAAATATATCAAACAGCAGTTCCAAATACCACCGACTACACATGCCGCGTCACAACAACATCAAGTGAACAACTACCTCGGCAATTATTTGTTGTATTTCAGCAGCAAGCGCGACGTGGTAACCAACAAAGAAATAATGCAATATTTGATAATGCTAATGTTAGACGAATATACGCCAGACTAAATTCAAAGCAATATCCAGAACGAGCAATAAAATGTAATTTTGCAGATGACGCTAATAAAAACATTACTAGACCGTACATGTACCTGCTTGACGCAGTGCATAAATATCAAGATGTTGAAGACGGATCTCAGATATCAGTAGAGGAATTTCGTACACTTTACCCAATATTTTATTTTGATGGTAGTAAACACAATGAGAGAGATGTATTTTCAACTGCTGATATTGAAATTACTTGGACATTAGGAGTAGTTCCAGCAGCACAACTTATGTATATGCGCTAGTGATCAGCGATAGATCTGTTACAATCGACTTTATTGAAGGTAAAATGTCAGTCCAAGTTTTAAAAAAAAACTTTGAGTTTAATCTGTAACTTTATAATAGAGGATGACAAAATATATTGTAAAAGAAATATATTTGATTGATGGATAAGTTAAAAATTCACAGCTCTGTAGCAAAGCAGAGGCAGGTATCATTAAAAATAAAATATGGAGACAAAGGTACTTTAACAAACTTAATGTTAACCAAAACACAAGTAATTAAATACGATAGCAAAAAACCTTTTGTTTTAAATTTAAGTGCTATACAAATAACAGCAATGTCAAAACAAGGTGGTTTCTTTGGTCCGGCACGGTCTGTAATGGCCAGAACGCTAATACCTAAAATTGTGCCAGTACTTAGTACATTAGGATTAGCAGCAGCTTCTGGAGCAGTATCTGCCGCAACAAAAAAGGCAGTCTCAGGCGATGGAATAAAGAAAATTTGTGTCCAAAGATAAATATAATGCCACGACGAAAAACAGCAAAAAGAAAGACAACAACGAAAAAAAAAAAAGAAGACACGATCGAGGAGAAAAACAAACAAAGGAGAATCTATAGGACCGTTGTTGGCGGGAGTAGCGGGAAGTCTGTTGCCAAATCTGTTGGGAATAGGCCGAGGACTAACATTGCCAGGAACTCGGCCGCGTTGAGTAACTTTGATATACTTGATAAGCTAAAAAAAAGTAAAAAAATGTTCGTGGAGTTTATTCTAAAGATGAACTTAACGATGCACCAGCTGGTGGATCGTGTGTGATAAATATACAAGATTTCAATGACGGATCTAGCACATATTGGGTAGCTGTTTGTAATAACAATTAATTTGATTCATTTGGACTTCCACCAAGTGACGCAATAAAAATATATAAACAAAAAATATAAAATAATAGTATTATTCGTCTTATCAAATTCAGCCTGTTGGAAAATCTGCTTGTGGATACTATTGCGTGATGTTTATAAAGGAAATGTCCCAATCCTCTGGATTCGATTTTTAAAAATTTATTTTACAGGCTGACAAGCAACCTTTTCACGCCAATGATAAAATTGCAATTAATTTTGTATAAACTCGTTGATACGATGTCAACATACTGTCTCAAGTGCAAAACTAAAACAGAAAATAAAGATGAAACAACAGAAAAAACAAAAAATAATAGAATAATGCTAAAATTTATTTGTGCAATCTGCGGAAAAAGAAAAAGTATGTTGTTTTTTTTTAAAAATCTGCAACGACAGGAGGTGGATGCTTTGACGTTGTCAGGGAGGTTATTTTAGTAGATGATTAATAAATAAGGATATGCGAGTGCGATTGTGATAGAGATTTATGTCTTGAGCAAAATAAAATTGTTACATAGTGTCAGAAATGCAACAGAGAAATAATTGGAAAAGGTATAGATATACATAAATTGATTGGCAAATTACCAAAACCAAAAGGCGGTTGGACGTTGCCAGGCCATACATATACTGGACCTTATAATCCTCTTGATAAACAACTAGATGAAAACAATAATCCGCTGCCTGGACAAGAGCCTTACAAACAAATTGATGCAATAGCAATGCGTCAAGACATTTGTTATCGTGATCACGAACAAGATAAGCACGGCTGTGATAAAGTAATGTTAGACAAACTTCGTGATATGAAACCTGTAAATGTGCGAGAGCGTGTTGATAGGAAATTGGTGCAGGGTTTTACTGGATCAAAATATAAATTAGGACTAGGAGAAAAGGAATTGTCAGCGATGGAATCGCTAGCTTCAGAGCTACACAAACATTAAAATGTTTACGCTACGTAAGGTTGTCGCAAATGCCGTTGACAATATCTGGGCGATAGATTTAGTTGATGTGTCAAATCTAGCTGAATTTAGCAATAATGAAAGATATCTTTTTAATGTTGTAGATGTTTTTAGCAAATATGCTTTTAGTGTACCGGTTTCAGATAAGACAGGAACGTCAATAACTGATGCGTTAAAACAAATAATAACAAGTACAGAAAGAAAACAAAATAGAATCTGGACCGATCATGGAGAAGAATTTTTTAATAAAATATTTGAACAGTTTTTGGAACAAAATGACATAAAAAATATGTTACAGGAAATGAAGGTAAGAGCGTTGTCGTCGAGCGATTTAATCGCACACTAAACGAAAAGATTCACACATATTTGACAGCTAAAAATACAAATAAATATATTCACAATCTACAGAAAATTGTTGACGAATATAATAACACTAAGCACAGATCAATAAAAATGTCGCCAAACGAGGCAATTAAAAATCCAATATCAGCAAATGAAAATATGTATCGCAGACATAAATTTAAAGTTGGTGATAAAGTTAAAATTTAAAAAAAAAAAAAAAAAAAAAAAATTAAAAAAAAAAAAAAAAAAAAAAAAAAAATTTAAAAAGGATTTACTCCGATCTGGAGTTAAGAAGTATTTGTTGTTGATAAAGTACTTTGAACAATACCAGTGACTTATGCGATAAAAGATTTATCAGATGAACCTATAACTGGTAGATTTTACGAACAAGAACTTCAAAAAAATCCCAAGATATATTTGTTATTGAAACGTTATTAGGGAAAAAGGCAATAAAAGTTTAGTTAAATGGAGAGGGTATAGCGTTAAATTTAATAGCTCGGTACCAACTAAATCGATTTCGCCGACGTTGATGAATTAATTTATTATAAATTTGTTCGTACTTTATCAGTACAGATTTACATCTGACCGGCCGAAATAAGGAAATTAAATATAATTTTCTTGCATTATCAATTAGCATCAAATTAAATATTTAACAAAAATAAAATCGTATTTTATATTTCTTTGCTGGCCAGTTATTTTTATACCAAGAAAAGGTTTAATAAGTTGCCAAAATATTTGTTGTTCGGCAACAGTAAAATTAAACGTTATTATTTTGTTTAGCGATATGATACTTAATATTATATTGTCTAGTTGTCAGTCTACTGTAATTATTTTTGTTAACAACATCAACAACTTCACCATCATCATCGTCATTGTTGTATAAAATATCATCTTCGCTATAACTAGCAGATTTATCTGAGATTACGTTCTATTTTGGTATAAAATTGTCGTCGAGGACTTTGTCGTTAGTGATTTTATCATTTGCATATATATCAGCAAGTCACTTAATCAAGTCCATATTATAATATATTTTTACCTAATCTTCCGCGTATATATCAGCAAGTCGTTTCATTAATAATAATGGCCAGCGAAACGAAATCTCCTGACGTAAAATATCATCAAAAGGTTAATATATTAAATTACAGAGAATTAGCTGAGGCAGTTCAAAAATGTTTGCTGAGCTATAGTGCTTATTCTGTTGACGTTATTGTAATGCAAGGTGACTCTGGTAAAATACTTCTAACAGCAGCAGAAAAAGATAAACTTGATAATAGTGAGTTTGTAACACTAAAATATGATAAAGACGATATCCTAATGTTTGTCCATAATTGTAAACTAAAACAGAATTAAGAAACATATTTGAAAATAAATCTGTCAAAGGTTAATGTTGAAGTTGCTGATCTTTTTACACCTTCAGCGACATCTTTTATTACAGCTGTATTAATTTATGATATTTTCCAGCAGGTGACATTGATTTAAATTTAATTTTTTCTCCAGTTTCAGGATTTATTGAAATAATTTCTTTTGGATCTTTAAAATTATTAGCATCACCAACATCTCCACGTCGTGTGTTTTCTTTTGATGTAACTAAATCTAAATTTTCAATGCGATTGTCTGTCTTAATTTTATTAATATGATCAATAACTAAACCATTAGGTATTAGTCCGTTAAAAGTTTCAAAAACAAAACGATGGGACTTAATAAATAAATAAAATCTTTCCTAAATATTTCAATTCTATCTGTATCATCTCCTTTTACACTTATTATCGTTCCAGCTGGTGTTGTTTTTCCGAAAGGTCGTCCGTACTTGACGTGAATAACCGAACCTAACATATTTCCAGCGTAATGATCATAAATTGGGTGTACGTGATATTCTTCTCGTTCTTTTGCTGTCAATCTAATATAACTCAAATTTTCTGTCATTATATTAAAAGCATTTTATATCTCTAATTGACAAATACATAAAAAGTCGATTAAATATAAAAATGCTATATATAATATAATGTTAAAATTGCGTGATATTGCCAAGAAGAACCTAATAAAAGCAGACAAAATTGCTACAGCATTTTCAGGCTACGATAATAGTTTCAAATTTGATAATCAAAATGTTTTAGCAAATTTTAACTCTACAAATTTTTTTTCATCTTTAACAACCAGTCATAGCTCAAGAACTTGCAGCTCACAAAAGTATCAAACTAATAGTACAGTATCATATGATTTTATCAAGATTACATGCAATCGAAAAAGATATCATTGATATAATTTTTGAAAATACAAGTTTCGACAGCGAAATTTCTGAACCATATCTAACAGCTAAATCACGAAAAATATTAATTGGAACAAATATTGCCACAGTCGCCGATGAAATACACCAAGAAATAAATACAAAATTGGAGGAATTTACCGCATCAGGATCAGGCTGGAAATTTGAAATGATAAAAGAAGTTTTATTTCACACAATGAAATATAACGTACTTCATGGTAGTTCTTACGATGATCTCCCTCAAAAAATTAAAAACACAAAATGTTGTATTAATGTCAGAAACAATGATAACGAATGTTTTCGTTGGGCAATTTTATCTGCGAAACATACTCAAAGTTGTAACTGTGATCGAGTTGAAAAATATTTGCCACACAAAGACGAACTAAATTTTATCGGAATAACGTTTCCAGTGACAGAAAATCAAATGCCAAAGTTTAAAAAACAAAACGATATTTCAGTAAATGTTTTCGGACTAGATAAAAAAGAAAATATTTACCCAAGATATATTTCAGTGACTGCTACACAAAAGACAATAAATTTATTATTTTATAAAGGACATTATTGCTGGATAAAAAACTTTAACGGACTAGTTGGCAGACAGTATAATAAAAATAAAAATGAAAAGTACTTCTGTTACAGATGTTTACAAGTTTTTTTCTAAAGATGAAAAACTGCAAGAGCATCTCAAATACTGTGTTAACTTTCAAAGAATAACCATGCTAGGAGAGAAAGAAAAAGTGTTAAAATTTAACAATTATGATCATAAGCTAAGTATCCCGTTTATGATTTATGCTGATTTCGAGTGTCTTCTTGTTCCTGTAGCTGGTGCAGAAAATAATCCAAATAAATCAAGTAGAAGAAAAATACAACAACGTGTCCCTTGTGGAGCAGCTTATGAAATAATTTGTTGTGCTAACGTTAATTTTTCAGGTCCAGTAAAGTTATACAGATGTAAAAATGGTGAATCTGAAAGTCCGGCTGTATGGTTACTAAAAAATTTAATAAACGAAGTTAATAAGATTTCTAACAGATTATGTAATACAGCTCCAATGAAAATAACATCCAAACAACAACTTGATTTTGATAATGCAAGTAATTGTCATATCTGCGAAAAGTTGTTGCCTCAACAAAGTTCAGGTGATAAAGTGAGCGATCACTGTCATCTGACCGGTCAGTATAGCGGAGCAGCTCATAACAGTTGCAATTTAAAATTTCATGCTCCAGATTTTATTCCTGTAGTTTTACATAATTTCCGTGGCTATGATAGTCATATCATTTTAGAAGCTTTTGGCAATGATGAAATTAAATTTAAACTAAAATTAAATAATACAATAAAATGTATTCCAAACAAGTTTGAAAATTATATGTCAGTCACGTTCGGCAAATTACGTTTTACTGACAGCCTGCAATTTACATCAATATCATTAGAAGATCTTATAGAAAATGCTGTAAAAGCTGGTAGCAATTTCAATAATCTAAAAAGTTGCTTTGGTGAAAACTACATCGATCTGACAAAAAAGGTATATTTCAATATGAGTATCTTGATGGCTGGAGCAGATTTGATGAAACTTCTCGGCCAAGCAAAGATAAATTTTACTCGCAGCTAAAAAATGAAAATATTACAGATGATGAGTACAAGTATGTACATACAAGATATTTGGAATAAATTTAGTTGTAAAACATTTGGTGATTTTGATTTTATATATATATATATATATATATATATATATATATATATATATATATATATATATATGAAAACAGATGTATTATTACTAGCAGATGTTTTCGAGAGCTTTCGTCAAGTTAGTCATAAAAGTTATGGACAAGAGCCTTGTTGGTATTATTCTGCTCCTGGATTGTCGTGGGATGCTCTATTAAAAACAAATAAGATATAATTGGATCCCTTGACAGATGTTGATATGTTTAATTTTATTGAAAAATTTATTAGAGGCAGAATTAGCGTTAGAACAAAAAATATGCAGTAGCTAATAATAAATATCTGAAAAATTATGATAAAAATCTTCCATCAAGTTATATTATTTATCTGGACACTGTGAATTTGTATAGTTATGCAATGTCAGAGCCGATGCCGTGCAGTGGATTTCATTGGATAACTCTAGAACAATTTCTTAAAGAAACACACAAAAATCTCCCAGAAAATATTTCATATTTTGTTGAAGTTGATCTTGATTATCCTATTTCGTTACATGATCTACATAACGACTACCCATTTTGTGCAGAGTCTGTGATAACAGATTATAGTTTATTATCACCTGAACAACGAGCAACGACAACAGCAAACAATTCGATTGTTAATAAGTTAGTTCCAAATTTGTTAAATAAAAGAAATTACTTTATGCATTACAAAAATTTTAAACAAGCAGTAGATGCTGGACTAATTCTGAGAAAAGTCCATTGTTTACTAAAGTTTAATCAATCGCGGTGGATGTCAAATTACATTGATTTAGGTATGAAACGTCGTGCTATTGCTAAGACCGAATTTGAGAAAAACTTTTTTAAGTTAATGAACAATTATGTATTCGGTAAGACAATGAAAAATATTAGACGGCGAGTTTGCATTGAAATTGTAAACGATATAAATCGCAGAAATAAGTTAATTAATGATGATGGTTTTATCAGTATGAAAATATTTAATGAAAATCTTGTTGCTATACAACGACGAAAGACAAATTTAAAGTTAAATAAACTGATTTATATAAGTGCAGCTGTACTTGATATATTAAAGTGGCTGATGTACGATTTTCACTATAATTTTACCAAAAAGCAGTGGCCAAATTTGGAGTTGCTATTTACTGATACAGATTCGCTAGTTTATAATATAAAATGTGAGGATGTCTATCAAGATATTTATAAACATCATGACCTATTTGATTTATCAGATTATCCAGAAAGTAGTGGATTTCATGATGATGCAAATAAAAGAGTTACTGGCCAATGAAAGATGCGTTTATGTTTGTGCCAGTTAGAGAATTTGTCGGACGTAATATTAGATGATAATAAACTGACCAAAAAGCAAAAGGTATTCCTCGTGGGTATGTAACAAAATGTATGAAATTTGATGATTTTAAAGCAGCATTAAATAGCTGCACTAATTTTATAAAAACAAATGTTATCACATCAAATCTTCACAATCTTGAAACAGACACAAATATGAAACGTGGACTAAGTAATTTTGACGATAAAAGATACTGTACGGACGGTATTTACACCTTAGCTATTCGTCATTATGCAAGTACAAAAAATAGATATCATCTTTAATTAATTTTGTCTAAACTTTAGAAATCATTACTTATATCCGAAGAATATAACTCTATATGTCTTATTTGTGTTTTTAAAAAAGGGAGGTAATGCTGTCTTCCAGCTAGTGTAAATCATCTGTGGTTATTGAACATAGCGTGTATATGACTATAAATCCTGGCTGATGTATAATGCATTTATCGATTTATAGACTGCCAAGCCGCTGTATCAATTACCTTTATATAAAACAGTTTTGTGTATAAGGCTTGGTGATGTAACGTATTTATCAATTTCCAGACTGTCTGTATGTCTGTCTGTAATAATGAGCCTTATATCAAGTGTGTACATGGCTAGAAGTCTATCCATAAGGCGCTATATATTATGCATGACTATAATTCTGTCTATAATGTATAAAGTGCAGCTTTATATGTACATGATTATGATGTATAAGGTGCAGTTTTATATGTGTACATGACTATAAATCAGACAGATGTAATGTATTTATCGATTTCTAGACTGCCTGCTAGTAAGCCGCTGTATCAATTATCTTTATATAAAACAGATGTGTGTATAAGGCTTGGTGATGTAAAGTGTATTTATCAATTTCTAGACTGTCTGTATGTCTGTATATCTGTCTGTAATAATGAGCTATATAGCAAGTGTGTACATGACTAGAAGTCTGTCCATAAGGCGCTGTATATCAAATAGGCGTGTACATGACTATGATGAAATAAGGTGCAGCTTTATATATGTACATGACTATAAATCAGGCAGGTGTGTATATGACTAGAAGTCTGTCCATAAGGCGCTGTCGTTTTATATTTAACAAACCAGATGTATAAATCATAGATTTCTATACTCATTTTTATAATAATAATGTTTTTTAAAAATCAAAAAATGTAATGCTAATCTCATAGGAATTTTCTATTAGGTAACTATATAATAATTTCTCAAACGTATACCTTTAACCGAATGTCATAGCTCAGTGCGGAAATGTTGGATTTTCATACTGGGGTCTGTGGTTCGGTTCCCGTAACAGACATAATCGACGAGGGCGATATTATGCCATTTTCTTAAGATAATTGGGGGCTCCGCCCTAAAAGGATTTCATGTACAACCTCTCATCACATTGAACAACGTGGTGAGTGCGTTTTGCACTTACCCCGGGGTTCGATTTGGTGGTTTTTTATATGAAATCGCAATGCCTAGACAGTCCTCTGAATCTCTAAAGTTTCGTTTCGTTTTCTGATTCGCCGGGGGATGTGTCTATGCAAGGAGCCCCTAAAATAAACAGTACCGTGTGTGAGCTCTCTACCTCATTTGAAGGGTACCCCCACAGGAACATTCAGAAAGAATGTCAGCCAAAACGAAAAGCCTCGTGGGGTGACCCATAACAGTCATAAGAAAGACATCAATGAAGGGACCCGATGAAAACGATATAAGAAAAGAATGATGTAAGAGCGTCGTGAAAATGATAGAAGAAATGAGCTAACGAGATCTAAGAGGCAGATAAAATCGATGTAAGGGAAGAGCGAAAGCTAATAGAAGCTACCTTTCACAGCAGAACTAATTAGATTCACAAAGGCAATGAAGGGACCCCAATGGAGTGGTAACCGCTTATAACAATACTGTTTATTTTTGTACTTTTTTGTCTATATACATATATATATATATATATATATATATATATATATATATATATATATATATATATATATATATATATGAATAGTATATTTTCATTGTACAATAAATTAGGCTTGAGATAAAGTAAAGAGCCATATTTGACCGATAAATGATGACGAACTTTTTTAATACAATCGCTTATTATATACCAGTGCTATCCCAGTATATCTTGAGGCTGATTTGATTGAGTTAAATCTTTTATAAAATCTGTTCGTTAGATTAAATCCGACGCTACTAATTGGCTATTTGTAATAGGACATTTTATATAATATTTTATTGTTTAATATTAAAAAAAATCTGGAGGTCCGGGAACATTTTTCCACCTCTCCAATTTACGAGGGGTTGGTGTTTCTGAGATAGAATTCTCGTTTGATACAGGATAATCATCTTCTCATACTACTTTGAATTTCACCAACATGTCCTCTTCTGTCTCCATTTTCCGTTTATTTGCAACAAAATTGTCAGTTAACGCTAGTATGCTTCTAAAGCTGGTAGTAAATTATTCTTCACCGTGTCTGAACTAACAATTGTAACTTGAGGTCCTTTTAAATTAATGTGCAATATGAAAGCAATACATATGTAGTACAAACATTAAAAATTAATATAACAAAACTAAGATCTTTACTGACTTTCAACAAAAGAGAAATTTGGAAGGTTGACAAATCAACTGAGAATGTAACGTAACAATAATAGAAAGAAACACACAGAGCTGGACATGGAAAGTAACCTGGAAACCTTCTCAATATTTTGTAAAATGCTAAGGCAGAAAACGTTTTGAAAGAACAAGAACCAAATCAATAACATAATAGAGAGAAAATAACATGAGTAGGTTGAAATCATTCACAAACAAAATGTTATAACTGATAGATCATACATATGTTTTAATAGGAATATGTCTTAAATTTATTTACTTTAAAAGCTATGTTTCCGCAACTGCTTTACCAGATAAGCTAAAGATATATAAATGTTTGTTAAGGAACAGGAAATCCATTTTCTGACAGTTTGTAAGATAAAGCTAACGCGACATGAGAGAGGGCCAAAACGATATAAGAAAAGAATGATGTAAGAGCTTCGTGAAAACGATATAAGAAATGAGCTAACGAGATCTTAGAGGCAGATAAAATCGATGTAAGAGAAGAGCGAAAGCGACGTAATATAAGCTAACTTTCACAGCAGCACTAATTAAATTCAACTCATCAATTGGTTATATCAGAGTGATGAAGAAGTATTTAACAGGTTAGTATATTTACCAGCAAAGATCTGTATTGAAGAAATCATAAAGTTTTTGTTCCAGTTTCTTATTGTTGTTGTCGATATAGGTTTACGCCTTTTCTCAGCCCAATATAAGCTATGCATGGCCGCCATTATAACTGGTGAAGGAAGAACCCGTGTAAAACCAAGGTAGTAACAACCGCCGACGCACGGGAAGCATCTGTGAGCTTTAATGCATATCCACAATGGTCGAAACCGAGACTCACGCGGACAGAGGTGAGATGGTAGTAATCGATAAAGGCGAGTGCTTTAGACTCTAAGGGGCCCTGCCGATTTCATACAGCCATTTTACGATTGATTACTTGATAGCATAAGGGATGCTACCAGACAAAATACATAAAGCAGTGTCAGTGGACATAATGAGGATAAGTATGTTTCGATCTTAAAGCCATTAGCAAAGAAAGCGAACATATATGCGAAAACACAAAAATAAAAATATCCGAAAAATCTAAAAGATAAAAACGAAACCTATGTCTATAGCGGAGATAGACGTAGTAGAAGACTGTATATTTAGTACATATAAGTTTTAGGCAAACTGTCAGGTGCATCATATTGTTATGTACATTTAATTTAATTGTTTGTCTGTTAGTTTTATTTTTTTTATTTCATAACATGTTATTGTAATGCAACATTGTTTGCTGCACTTGACCTTGTCCAAAACTGAGTTCATTTCTGCTTGACCTGGTTGACTTTTTTAATTTTTTTTTAATTTCTTTTATGTAGACAACTAATAACAACTTCATTATTCTCCATGTGTATGAGCTTATTAACCGAATTATTATTCAGATAAACAAAGAAGGAGTAAATATGTTGATCAGGCTCAGGGTTTTGGAGATTCCTAACTGAATTTTGCAGGCTATTGTGTTGTAAATAAACAAGGCTCATTAGATCATTCTAAAAGGTTATTTTCCATTAGGTAATGGTTGTTTTTAGAAAATGATAATTATGACCTTGAGGTCAAGCAGAGAACTATATTATCCTGTGACTATGAGGATTTTGCCAGTCGTGCTTTAACATCTAGCACTTTAAGTTGTATTATGTTGTGACCAGTTTGGGCTGAATTTTATTTTCTTCAAATTATTGAATTCAAGTAATAATTTTTTCTGGAAATACAAAAGTGCTCCGACACAATTCTTGGATAAAGACATTCATTGGAATTTAGATTGAATTCACATCTGGAATAATATTTATGTGATTCAACAAGAGACTAAAATACGAATAAAATGGCCACCTTTTGCGATTCGTTATCTCCAAACTAAGGTACTCCCGTTACATGGAAGAATTATAACTATACAACTTACCATTATATTGCCCTCTGACCCCAAGCTGGGAATTATGGTTCATGGTATTGAAGAAAATCTCATCAGGTATTGTGGTATTTTTGGTCCACGTGTAGACATCTTTTGCTACTTGATTATTAATGAGGAAATCGACAAAGTCTCTGTTTGCTACAATGTGGACACCCCCTTTCAAAGGACGGATATTATGTGGCGGTGTTCCTGCTTGTTCCCATCGATGAATCCATTTACTACAGAAAACAAGTCATAGCAGATAGAATTAGATTAAAACGATATAAGCAATAACGGTTGATTTATATCATGCAAGGTTCCATTTGCATCTTTATCAGGCAAATTCACTCAGTTTAGGATCTGAAAACCGTGTCAGGCAGAATTATCTGGTGTGTTCAGATCATAAATATGCTACAATTCTGGTTGCGTATTATTTGGCCAAAGTTTCATTCATCAATTTGATACTAATCTGGCGTCTTCACTAGCTATTGTACACTGATAAATACGCTTTGTACCGCCAAGGTCAGTAAACCTATGGCAGTTAGAATTTGTCTGTTTTGATTGTTTCATTTAGACGCAGTGAGTTCGGGCAAGTTATAATGTGCTGAAATTAATTTTGGTTTCCAGTTGTTGAAAATTACCACACTGAAGTGTGTGTGTGTGTGTGTGTGTGTGTGTGTGTGTGTGTGTGTGTGTGTGTGTGTTATAGAGAGAAATGTTTGAAAAAGTTAGCGCCATTTTACCACTAAGTGTAGGTGTCTGTCTGAACCTTTGCGTGTGTGAAACACAGACAACTGAATAGTTTTAAAAGGATTATGCATATTTAATTTACATTGCCTGGCTTTTAGCTTCTTATTTACTTGTTTCAAAGTTCATGATATGCTATTGATAATGTAAGATTGTACTTAACCTTTTCCAAAATCAAATCTTGAACTTTGAAGTTCCCTATGATATACCGGGTTGTTAACTACACTTTTTATATTATACTTTTAGTAACAGATTTCTAATTATCACTAAAATTTTATCTTGCAAACATTTTCAGCCTTCTAGAAGATTAATTTCCATTGAGTAATGTTAGTTTTAGAAAATATTAATTGTAACCTGAGGTCAGGTAGAAGACTATATAATCTTGTTACTGGAACAATTATACGTTCATGCTTTAAGATCTTGGCAGAATCACTTGTATTATGTTGTGTCCCATAATTCATATGGGCTGGAATTTATTTCTTTAAATTATTTCGTTCAAGTGATTCGTCTCTGGAAATACAAAGTGCTCTTCAAAAATAACATTCTTGGAAATAGAGACTTGAATTTATATTGAAATTTCAAATAGGAAATATATTCTTGGATTTTATTATTCTGATCCAACATAGGACTGTTGGCACATTAGTATTACACGGGTCACCACGGTCACATCAAAACCTTCAGCGATGGATTTAATTGAATTTCCTCTAAAGTTTATTCAAAACATTAATTGTTAGGACTATGTAATTCTAGGATTATTTGGGATTTAATTCGCAATACCGTAAATTCCTTTTTTTTTAGTTGGATGTTCTCTTTGTATTCTCAGGAATAAATTATTTGTTGAATTTTACAATGCCTGTTGTTTTTAACTTGTTTTCATTACTTATTTTACGACCATGGAGTAGTAGTAAAAGTCAAAAACTTTTATTTCAGAATCAACATATTTTTACTACGCTCCGCTCCCTTAATCAATCAAATATTAAATATCAAAGTGGGACAGACTGTCCTTAGTAGTAGTAGCATTAGTAGTAGTAGTAGTAGCAGTAGTAGCAGTAGTAGTAGTAGTAGTAAGAACAATAACAAGACCATAAATATCATCATCATAATCATTATTATTATTATTATTATTATTATTATTATTATTATTATTATTATTATTATTTTAATATTGAACGCCCTCTTTTACTTTCATAATAATGCACTAGCAAGTATACTATCGATCATGCAATAATAACAATAATACTAATACTACTACTACTACTACTACTACTAATAATAATAATAATAATAATAATGTCTATTTATCTTAATGTATGTTTTTATTCTTCAGCATCTTACTGTATTACATTTTTCTCACTTCTATGAGAAATTAAGAAGTGATTGTTACGAATCATGTAAACGTCCTTCGTCCATTATAGCAATAAGTCAACAGCTATTTGTATAACAGTCAGAAGGACTGAAAAGTGTTTCGTATATTTTGCAAATTTTCGAAACGCGTTTTCCATCACACTTATAATAAAGTGTTTGCATAGAAAAAAAACGATATTTCTAGAGCTTTTGCAGTCTGTGCCAAAACAAAAGATTAGACAGCGAATGTAAACGGTTTTTTTAAAGACAGATTCGATGATAGTTGTTGCTTTCATTATCAACGTTGTAAAGAAATATAATGACATTGGAAGAAATCAGTATGAAAGAATGTGTTCAGCATGGTTATCCTTACAAGTTTTGCATAGACAATGTTAGGATTGAATTTTTAGGAATTTGTATTGAATGCAATTTTTATTCTTATAATTCAAATGTATATTATAACTGTTCTTTTTGTGTTCTAAGTTATCGTATTCTCAGATATATTGTACAAGTCGAGATAGGAAGCGCTCTGCTTTATCAGCAAGTTCACATTGGCTGGCGTTTATCAGTCCATGATGATGAAGTGCTACCGGAACGATTTTTCTGTGATGAATCGTGTGAATCTAAAGAACAGGTACTAGTATTGGATATCTTTTGAACTATGAAGTTAAATATAAGCTGAAAGTTCCCAGGCAGGCGACCATATTTGCAAAACAAAGATATTATATTACGGTTCGTATATTGTCGTCAAACTCGGGAAAATGGACCTTGTAAATTTTTTTTAACGATGAAGCATAGGTTAAATTAATCACTCGAAGTCATGATATTTTTTGGAAGCGAGTTATGATTCTCCGCTTTCCATAATTATATTAACCACCTAAAGCCGTGCGGGGAATAGTTTTCCGTTGAACTTGATGATGAATAGTTCACTTTTTCTTTACAGGTAAGAACGCAACTACCTGCCGTATTTTGAACATTTCCTTTAGGATAGCAATGAAAATATTTAAATGTTTTGACACAATTGGATTCAAGTCTCTTTCGAAGCTTTGAAACATTTTTTTACATTTTTCCTTATTATTTGATATGAATTTTTAAATTTAGCATGTAATTGTTTGTTTCAACTTTAGCAAAAATTTATATGTATTGGTAATCATAGAAGTGACTACTGTAAAGACGAGTTCCCTTGCAAATTCATGCTCAGTAATAATTTAGAAATAAAATATTCTTAAAGTTACAGAGCATAATATATTAGCATTTTAGGTCGAACGTCAATTAAAATACTTTCTGCAAAATGATTGTTGTATTATTCTGAGATATCGAATTTTTAAACACTTTGGCTATCGTGAAATTTTGCTATACATTATTATTTACATTATATTCTAAAAGACAGTCATTTCAGAATCGTATGAAGTTGCTAAGCTTGAAGGAATATTGTACTTTTATATGTATTTATATATCAAAAATATAAATCTTACCGTATATTTATTTCTGTATCCGTAATGTGATTTTGTATACCAAGTAGTCTATAATTTCGAGAAAAACATTATTCCGTTAGAATTCATGATGAATAGTTCGCCTTTTCTTTACATTTCGATTCGGCCAAACTTCATGAGAGTTCACCTTCCTAATAATTGATCCCTCACTACCTCTGCGTCCCCAGCAATGTGAAATAATATCCTCATCACTGCCCCAAAAAATGAAGTATTGCGCATGCTGGTGATGTCAGATGGTGAGATTACTAAATGGCTTAATTGTCCAGAGGATGTTATTTTGGTGATCGGATATAATTGGTATTCTGGGAGCAAGGAAAGAAAGAGCCCTGTTTATCGAGTATAATGCATGGAAATGCCCAGTGCCTAGTAGGTGCTAATATTTTTAGTTTAGGAAAAGATATGGCAGAGATTTCTTTCCACATGAACATTGTTTAGTCTCCACTACAATAAAATGACAATTATACGACTTCGATTATCCGGATTATTTACTCGTGCCTACAATTTCCTCCGGACTTTTTATTAATTACAGCGCTCATGTATCTATAAGTTAAACTAACTTGCCGACATATTATAAAATAATATAAATCAGAAACAAACTCTGTCAAATATAATCTGATACAATACCGAATATTTCGACGTAAAAATAAGTGTTATTGGGAGAGAGGGGTCTGCAAAGAAGCATAGTTTATTCTTTGCCTGTAATGAAAGGGTACCAAACTACAGAAACTAAATCCTTTAAATCCTAAATAGACCATTATTCAAGTCATAGATATGTGGTATAAGTCGATTATATATTGTTTTGTCATTTTTAGATCATATGCTAAAAAGTCCCCAATAATGGCTCCGGAACTGAAGTGTCTTAACCTTAGAAGTATGTTTAATTTACATTTTGGATGACTTTTAACGAACCAGGAATTTAATTGACCTTTAAAAAGAATATGCTATTTACACATTATTATTATTATTATCATTATTATTATCATTATTATTATTATTATTATTATTATTATTGCACATGCAATACAAACAATTCATAATATAAGTTTAAACGTCTGATAAAATTGTATTTCTTCATACCAAAATCTGATTACATTTCTTGATTTTTTAATATTTTTGATTAAATTATCAGCCATAGTTTACAATATTGTTTCCATTTTTATTTGTATTCATCACTGATTTGGTAAAAAATGTATTATCATCAGACTATTTTAGATATTAATTTCATTCTGTATACATGTGCATATTGTTATTTCAGTCTTCAATAATAATAATAATAATAATAATAATAATAATAATAATGATAATAATAATAATAACAATAATAATGTCAAAATTATTTTGGTCTTTGAAATTTAGTCAAAGCATTGACATGTTATATGCTTTGTAATGTGTAACATACAATTAAATTATTAATAATTTCTACATTTTTGTTACATTACATTTTTATGATTCACAGAGTTTTGTCGCTTTAGTTTAGTCCCGTTTCTTTTCAGTTTACTGACTATAGCGGTAGGTATCTTGCACGTTACATACAGGACTGATTATTGTACCTGTGTGAGCCCGTTCCAACCATGTACGTATACATGTAGACTGGACTGCTCCGTCTACTAAAAATAACATTTGTTATCATTGCATTGGCCGTTGGCGACTTTATATTTCTAGATTACAAAAATTTTCAATTTCAGACCAAGATTTTATTTGAAATTTTTAAGGTATGAAGGGAATAAATAATATTCAGCTAGTCTCTAATTAAGTAAATTCTTTCGAAGACAAGAGGTGGAATATGATTAATAGTGGACCTGACACAGACAATAATAACTATGTGATTGTCTTTCTTGTCTAGCATCAAATTTTAAAGTAAACCTACCTAGCATCTTACTATAGGGGTTTTTGATAACTGAAAGTTGATGGAAAAGATAATTATTTAGTATTAAACGATATTAAATGTAATTACCAATGAAATAACTAGTGTAAGAAAATATGTCTATTTTGCTGTAGTGCCACACGATGACTGAGGGAAAATGTATTTGAAAATTACCTTTCAGTACTGCCCATTATATCATTGGCACCATCGTACGTAAGAAGTATTTTGACTAATTCGTAGTTTGTCCTGAGTGGAAACTCTTGTCCAGTAAGGTTGATGAAGTATTTCCATGATTTGTGTTTATGCAGTAAATCCCTCATGCAGGACAAATCCGCATCTAAAACTGAAAGTGTACCCCACTGGACATCATATAATTGGGAAGCAATGAACACATTTTCAAAACATGATGCAATGCTTGTCATTGCGTCCTTCACATCACGCGCAGCTTTTCGGTCCACGTGTATACAATATATATTCTGAGGTCTGTATATCGCTCGAAGGAGTCTCTCTGCCTGATAAACGTCTCTGTACATCAAAATGCTGAAGGCCAGTGGAAACGTTTCTTCAACTGAAGTTAGTGAGCTCATGATATATCCCCTTTTCTCTAGAAAAGAGTTGCAAGGTTTGGTCATATTGATATACTCTGTGTTACTTATAGGTTTTGGCTTAAAGGTTTCCAGAAGCTTATATGCCTTGTTCATCTCAATGGAATCTCCATCAAATAATTTTCTACAGTTGACATGATTCAATGGTTTCATCTTTTCACTTTCATCAACTCCTTTCAGGTTATGAAAGCTGAGAGAAGCAGTTAAAAGCAAATAGATGTATACACCACAGTACACAAGAATAAGGGGTATAAATGTGGCAACTATAAAACACCAAAATCGTTTCCGATTCATCTGTTATTCACTTTCTGTGGGTCCGATTGAAAGTAAAACAAACCTGAAAATGTAATTAAATAGTGAGAGTTTGCAACGAATGAAGTTGATCACAATTAGCTCATAGAAAACAAAAACGTTATATATATATATATATATATATATATATATATATATATATATATATATATATATATATATATATATATATATATGCCAACATTTAATTTGAACCTTGAAAATTGTTAAATAATATTCAAATACACCTACGATTTATCTTCATTTATAAAATTATGTACGAAAACAATATTTCTATGCATAGACCAAGGTTTTTACAGATGATGCTAAATGCTATCTTTTAATACCAGAAACGATGAATGTTAAATGTATGCATGTTAGGACCGGAAAATGTTATAAGCATCCATGTTAAAAACGTTAAAACCAAATATAAGAAAGTCTAATTCAGATCTGAGTGATGTGTCTGAGC
The DNA here is from genome assembly GCA_016617855.1 of Megalonaias nervosa. NCBI lineage: Eukaryota > Metazoa > Mollusca > Bivalvia > Unionida > Unionidae > Megalonaias > Megalonaias nervosa. The sequence goes on along the minus strand of JAECUM010003331.1, from coordinate 10,441 downwards.
CGTCTTGAGTAATAGCCATCAACAGTAAGTAAAGTGTCAATAGCTACCAAGACGCAGTGACGTGTCAATTGCCACCAAACGTAAGTGAAGTGTCAATAGCCAAGCATACTGTGGTACAAAATGAGTTTTGCCAATTATCTGCACACAAAATAAAAGTAAATGTTGAGAGTAGAAAATATTTGGAATGGTTTATCTCTAATTTAATTCAGACTTATGACTGAAAATAAAGAGTCTCATCATCATCATCATCATCATCATCATTTCCTTCCCTACACAATTACATGATATAATAATTAAGTAGAATAAATCTCTTCATTACAGTCAGAAAATTTTCATAAGGTTACAAAACAATGCCACTCACGAAAGAAATAACCGAACTATACAGCCTGACATCCTGCGGAGGAAACCAAGAATACGTTGCAGAAGTGATAGAAATGATCTTTTGCATATTAAAATGTAAATCAAAACATATACGGTAGCATTGTCATGATACAGTCCGTTTAGTCTTATTTTAGCCTGCTATACTGCAGAAGTTCACAAGGATTCATGTATCGAATGGAATCTTTCAAAATCTGAATCATTTGACATTCGAACTCTCCAAAGGCTACTTTTCAAAACCAGCAATTGTCGACCTTACCATTTGTGGAATGTCCGAATGCTGCAAATAGTCAGTTACAAATACAAATAACGAAGTAGATACTGATGCAAATAACGCGTTAAGTACTGCTTGAAATAATCAGGAAGATACTGATGCAAATCTCCAGGTACTGATGCAAATAACTAAATATATACTCATGCAAATATCCAGGTCCTCATGCAAATAACCAAATATATACTCATGCAAATAACGAGTTAGGTAATGATATAACCAGATAGATATTAATCAAAACAAAAACAGGTACTGACGCAAGTAATCCGTTAAATACTATTGCAAATAGCGAATTAGATACTTGTGAAAATAACGAGTTAGATACAGATGCAAATAACCAGTTAGATACTGATGCAAATAACCAGTTAGATACTAGTGCAAATAACCAGTTAGATACTGGTGCAAATAACCAGTTAGATACTGGTGCAAATAACCAGTTAGATACTAATGCAAATAACGAGTTAGATACTGGTGCAAATGACCAGTTAGATACTGATGCAAATAACCAGTTAGATACTGGTGCAAATAACGAGTTATGTACTGATGCAAATAACCAGTTAGATATTGGTGTAAATAACCAGTTAGATACTAATGCAAATAACGAGTTAGATACTGGTGCAAATAACCAGTTAGATACTGATGCAAATAACTAGCTAGATACTGGTGCAAATAACCAGTTAGATACTGATGCAAATAACCAGTTAGATAATGGGTGCAAATAACCAGTTAGATACTAGTGCAAATAACCAGTTAGATACTGGTGCAAATAACCAGTTAGATACTGGTGCAAATGACAAGTTAGATACTGATGCAAATAACCAGTTAGATACTGATGCAAATAACCAGTTAGATACTGGTGCAAATAACGAGTTATGTACTGATGCAAATAACCAGTTAGATATTGGTGCAACTAACCAGTTAGATACGGATGCAAATAACGAGTTAGATACTGGTGCAAATAACCAGTTAGATACTGATGCAAATAACTAGCTAGATACTGGTGCAAATAACCAGTTAGATACTGATGTAAATAACCAGTTAGATACTGGTGCAAATAACCAGTCAGATGCTGTCGCAAATAACGAGTTATATACTGGTGCAAATAACGAGTTAGATACTGATGCAAAACACCTGTTCAAAACAGATCTAAATAACCAGATACTGATGCAAATGTAACTTTTCAGTCTATCTTAACTATTTGAAATTAACCGATACGTTGATTTTCATCCGTTCGAAATGATGCGAAATAGCACATTGTTAAACAAACGTTTTATATGTATATCATTACGCATCAATGATATTCTATGAAAAAAAAAAAAAATTAGTTATCTTCTATAAATTTCGGACTGCGCTGATGTCTATCCTAACCCTTCAACTGCAATGTCTGATATTACATGAGTTGGGAAGACTTGTAAATAGTTGGCAAAATACATCCAAGCTGCATTCCATGAACCATATTTCACTACCAAAAACACTGAAGGAAATATTACTCATTCGATAACATTTGTAGTAACCAAAGATTTTAAAACTAGATGCTTTAATGCTAATACAAATGTTTGTTTTTCCTTTCCTTTCACGCCCCTATTAATGGGTCTAGTACAGTAAGCTTTGAGTCAATCCGTTCACCAGGATGTGTTGCAGAATTAGCATCAGGCAAAGGGGACGATCTAAGGTATCATATCATATTGACATAATTCTTGTATCTCACACTGCAAATAACAACATATGACTCTGTAGTACTAAGTTCAAATTGCTACGTGTTACTGAAGTTATATATATATATATATATATATATATATATATATATATATATATATATATATATATATATATATATATATATCAGTTGTTGCAGCTTGTTAGGATAAGAAGCCAGAAGAGAAGTATCATCAGGTTGGATTTCCACAGCTATTGATTCAGTCTTTGTTCCAAATGCACAACCCTCTAACTGGACTAGTAAGTCATTTACAAATATTATAAACATCAAGGCTGACCATTCTCCTCCTTGCTTAAGTGATTAGCCAATTGGCAACCAGACCGAAAAATGTCCATTGACAGGAAATGTGCATATTCAGAAATATCACAAGATATTTGCTTGTAATGACTAACGTAAATAAGGTTTTAAAAAATCGCATAACCTTACACTGTACTGATAGCAACAGCGGTGTAACTGTCAGCTGCGTAGCCTAATCCCATACCGTGACCTATATGCTATGAACTAGGAATGCTAAATTAATATCTTAAGCCAAGTGACCATCTGTTCGTTAATATATTTCTCGAACTGTTTTGTAGATAACAGGCCTGTAATTCTTTCGACTTTTGTTTAAAAATATTTCTGTTACCTCTACATAGGGGTAATAATAACCCTTTCTCGCAATCTACACGTATGTAAGACTGATCTATCAAAAGAGTAAATAAAGTTGTCAGACACTCTACGAAGTAGTCCCTCCCAAATATCAAATTTTCATTTCAACATCGATCATGATCAGGTGCTTCGGATTGCTTTAGACTCACAAAATGATCAATCATCGTTTTCGCTGGTATGAGTGTATATCGGGAACACTGCGTATTGTTAAATGACCAGCAATCGATAGCTCTTTATTTCTTAAGAACTCGTGAATTACCCCATCCTTGTAATTTCTGAATGCATCCGGCTGATTTAGTGCATAAAAATCCCCATACAGTTTTGGAATTGCGCCCTTTAAAGTCTGTGCTATAAAATAGGGTGAGGCAAATACGTTACCAATATTGTCAGCAATATAACCTTCCTTAATAAAGATATTCTGATCTGTACTTATAATACTTGGAAAAACCTTTCTAACATGTTGGCAATAAATGCTGTACCGGTCTTATAAGATCCATATAAAACAGAAATAGCTTTCAGTTCTTTAAATAGTTTTAACTTATCACCCACGCAGATATAAGTTTCGGCCACTTCTTTTTGAGAAGATGATACATTGCCAGTATTGTTAAACAATTTTAATGCTCTAGCAAACTTCTATCTAGTGTCTCTAAAAACCGCTTATAATTTTCAACACTCTACATCAGCCAAATCCTGAGTTTGTCCTATTTACTACAATCATGAGGCTTAATTGTTGTTTGACAAGAGTTATGGCCCATCCAGTAAATTCCTGTTTCTTATATATATATATATATATATATATATATATATATATATATATATATATATATATATATATATATATATAAGAAACTAGGAAAAGAGTAAAGAGAAATAATCGCATATTGTCGTGTGTCATGTACACCTTTTCACAGCAACAACTGAACTAAGAAATATTCACATAATCCTGTATTTTATCCATTTGATTAATTTTGTAAAACATAATTTATTTCACTGATAAGATTAAGCTCAATTTCATCTATTTTCTTCTTGTATGAGGGATATAAAATTCTTTCGCTTTAATATCAATAAATAGGACTTCAAAATACAGTTGATTATTATTAGACCGAAAAACATTAGCATCAGAAATATAATCTCCATTTGACTCATGCTCTAGACAAGTATACTGACCTAGACGCCTACTCTAGACAAGTGTACTGACATAGACGCCTGCTCTAGACAAGTATACTGACCTAGATGCCTGCTTTAGACAAGTGTACTGACCTAGACGCCTGCTCTAGACAAGTGTACTGAACTAGATGCCTGCTCTTGGCATATGTACTGACATAGACTCCTGCTCTTGGCATTTGTACTGACCTGGACGCCTGCTCTTGGCATTGATAATAACATCGACACTTGCTCTTTGCATTGGAACTGATATAAACGCTTGCTTTTTGGCATATATATATATATATATATATATATATATATATATATATATATATATATATATATATATATATATATATATATTGACATAAACGCTTGATCTTGTCATGCGTACTGACATGGACGCCTACTCTTGGCAATGTGTACTGACACAAACGCTTGCACTTGGCATTTGTACTGATATCGACGCGTGATCTTATTATGTGTACTGACATAGATGCCAGCTCTTGGCAAATGTATTGACATTGCAATGACAGAATTATTCTTTAGCAACTGATACACAATCCTCATCTGTTATGATATATCTATGCATAGACCAAGGTTTTTATAGATAATACTAAAATTTATCTGGATAAATATTTTGTTAAAATATATTCTCTTTGGAAAATGCGTCCTTTTTATATGCCTCAAACAAAATAAATTAAAAGTCGTAGAAACGTCTATCCAAATTTCATACAAATTGTTTTACGCATTGTTTTATGAAGATCCATCTCCCAAAATAGAAATTTATTAATATATGTATAGGAAGCTAAAATATTTTTCCCCATTTTTAGAATTAAATGTCACAAGTCATTTTTACCAAAGACAATTTTAAATAGGATCACCATTAATGCACATTCGCTGAATTGATTTTTCCTCATTATATTTGTTTCAAAAATTATTAATACTTCCACTCGTAAGAAATTATGACAAAATGTAGTTACTTCTTGTAGTACTTTTATGGAAGTATTAGATAATGACATAACATGAGTTATTGTTCTTTTAATCCCTAATGTTGATAGCTTAACTTGATCGCGTCATTCAAATTTATCTTTTAATACCAGAAACGATGAATTCAGAACAGTCACTGTCGAAATTGTATTTTGAGTAATATGGAATATTTAAATTTGTTATATTTTTAAACCTTAGTGTCCTAATGTTGTTGGCATCCGTGTTAGAACCGGAAAATGTTAAAGGTATGCATGTTAGGACCAGAAAATGTTATAAGCATCCATGCTAAAAACGTTAAAGCCAAATATAAGAAAGTCTAATTCAGATCTGAGTGATGTGTCTGAGCCGTCTTGAGTAATAGCCATCAACAGTAAGTAAAGTGTCAATAGCTACCAAGACGCAGTGAAGTGTCAATACCCACCAAACGTAAGTGAAGTGTCAATAGCCAAGCATACTGTGGTACAAAATGAGTTTTGCCAATTATCTGCACACAAAATAAAAGTATATGTTGAGAGTGGAAAGTGTTTGGAATAGTTTTGTCTCTAATTTAGTTCAGACTTAAGACTAAAAATAAAGATTATCATCATCATCATCATCATCATCATCATCATCATCATTTCCTTCCCTACACAATTACATGATATAATAATTAAGAATAAATCTCTTCATTACAGTCAGAAAATTTTCATAAGGTTACAAAACAATGCCACTCACGAAAGAAATAACCGAACTATACAGCCTGACATCCTGTGGAGGAAACCAAGAATACGTTGCAGAAGTGATAGAAATGATCTTTTGCATATTAATATGTAAATCAAAACATAAAGTAGCATTATCATGGTACAGTTCGTGTAAACTATAAAATATAATATTAAATTTCAAAATATTAACATTATATACGTCATTAAATTTTGTATCAATTTGAAAGTTGTATTTACGGAAATTAAAACTTACGGAATATTTTGTTTGTAAACATAGCTGCCTTATTGCATTACAGTGCATGCAGCATGACACACAAATAACGTCTTTTCTTTGTCAACTACACCAGCTGGTAACCATTTACAGAGAAATTAATTCAGTTGCAGCTTATCTTTTGCGTTAAATAACGCAGCATGTGGGCATTGTGGAATGTTATCAGTCACAAAATCCAAACACGAATTCTGAAACACAAGATATAAGGATTGGCAACACAAAATTGCGTATCAAGTATATACAAACATTCCCACAAAGAATACACGATAAAGCCGTGTTTGAGGAAAAACAGCTCATGGTCAAGCTATATAAGTAAATACCTTACCGTTTAGTTTTATTTTAGCCTGCCATACTGAAGAAGTTCACAAAGATTCATGTATCGAATGGAACCTGTCAAAATCTGTATCATTTGACATTCGAGCCCTCCAAAGGCTACTTTCAAAACCAGCAATTTTCGACCTTACCATTTGTGAACTGTCAGAATGCTACAAATAGTCAGTTACAAATACAAATAACAACGTAGATACTGATGCAAATAACGCGTTAGGCTTGAAATAATCAGGAAGATACTGATGCAAATATCCAGGTACTGATGCAAATAACTAAATATATACTCATGCAAATATCCAGGTCCTTATGCAAATAACCAAATATATACTCATGCAAATAGCGAGTTAGGTATTGATACAAATAACCAGATAGATATTGACGCAAAACAAAAACAAGTACTGATGCAAATAACCAGTTAGATACTGATGCAAATAACGAGTTAGATACTGACGTAAATAACGAGTTAGATAAGGATGCAAATAACCAGTTAGATGGTGGTACAAATAACCAGTTGGATTCTGATGCAAATAACCAGTTAGATGCTGGTACAAATAACCAGTCAGATTCTGATGCAAATAACCAGTTAGATTTTGACCCAAACAACAAGTTAGATACTGGTGCAAATAACCAGTTTGATTCTGATGCAAATAACCAGTTAGATACTGGTACAAATAACCAGATAGATACTGGTACAAATAAAACCAGTTAGATACTGATGCAAAACACCTCTTAAAACAGATGTAAATAGCCAGATACCGATGCAAATGAAACTTCTTCAGTCTATCATAAATATTTGCAATTAATTATTGTTATTATTATTATTATTATTATTATTATTATTATTATCATTATATCAGAAATTAGGAAAAGAGTAAAGAGAAATAATCGCAGATTGACATGTTTCATGTACACGTTTTCATAGTAACAACTGAACAAAGAAATATTCACATAATCCTGTATTTTATCAATTTCATTAATTTTGTAAAAATAATTTATTTCATTGATAAGATGAAGCTCAAGTTCATCTATTTTCTTCTTGTATGAGGGATATAAAATGCTTTTGCTCTAATTTCAATGAATAGGATTTCAAAATACAGTTGATTATTATTAGACCGAAATATATTAGAATCAGAAATATAATCTCCAGCTGACAAATGCTCTAGACAAGTGTACTGACCTTGATACCTCTCTTGGCATATGTACTGACATAGACTCCTGCTCTTGGCATTTGTACTGACCTGGACGCAAGCTCTTGGCATGTGTTCTGACATCGACACTTGCTCTTTGCATTGGAACTGATATAAACGCTTGTTTTTTGGCATGTATATATATATATATATATATATATATATATATATATATATATATATATATATATATATTGACATAAACGCTTGATCTTGTCATGCGTACTGACACAGACGCTTGCACTTGGCATTTGTACTGATATCGACGCATGGTCTTATTATGTGTACTGACATAGATGCCTGCTCTTGATAAATGTATTGACATTAAAATGACAGAATTATTCTTTAGCAACTAAAACACAATCCTCATCTGTTATGCTATATGAATTTGTTCTGATATAATCGAGTGGGCTGATTTTGGTCTGAGTATATGGTTTAGTTGCAATTATACTTTATCTACAAATATCATTAAGACTATATTCTATCTATCAACTTAGAATTGTGTCCCTAGCCCTGATTATTAACAGTACTGCAATTATCTAAATCTGTATCTATTACCCATATCCCTCCTCTAATTGTATAGCCATCCTTAAAATCAGGAATATCATCTTGTATGTATTTTAGTGTGGTTTTGGATTGTTATAAAATGAAATTTTAAGAGGAACTTACAGTATTCTGAATAAAATCCAAAATAATCCCAACGTTCTACTTCCAGGTCTTTAATGTGCCGATGTACCAATATCCTTGAATATGATGAAGATTCAACGGGTTTGATGTATCACAATGGCATTGTCCAGAATGTCTTTAAATGAATTCACAATAATCCCAAAATGTTGCTAATTTAAAACAAAACAGTATATGAGCTCTTTGTAAATCCAATAAATATTTTTTTCTAAAAAAATGAATCATCTCTGGTTAAATCTAAACACAAGAATAAATACTTCTGCAGATTGAAATTAAAATAAGAACAACAGTGAAAATAGGAATGGGATTCATTGTTCACTTCTTTTCATTATAAACATCTCCACGTGACATATGTAGCAATATTCAATTATCCCAATGGAAACCTACTCGAAACTTACACATGTTCATTATCAACGCTGTAAATAACCTATTTATAGCATCATTATCCCAAAATAGAATATACGATCACGGACAAAAATTAGCTATGTAATATGTTGTTAATACATGATCGTTGCAATCTACAATCGTTGACAAACGTGAATCCGACTGAATACATTTATCCATATAAACACCAACTGAACAGAAACTTATCCACATATGCACCAATGGAACAAAGACAAAACCATATAAACACCAACTGAACAGCTCCGGTGACCTAATGGTTGGACAATCCGCCTCGAATGCGGGAGGTCGCGGGTTCAAACCCCGGCCGAGTCATACCAAAGAGATATAAATTGTACAAACAGCTGCCTCGCTAGGCGCTCAGCATTAAGAGGTTAATGTTAGGACTGGTCGGCCTGGTGTCAGGATAATGTGACTGGGTGGGACATCATGTTACATGATTGCAGCATGATGCTACATGTCTGCGGCATGATGCCCCAGTGCTAGACATCATTATAACAAGACACAGCAGGCATCGTAGTGATATGACAGAAAAATTGGTAAAGCTACTTTAAAAATTCAAATCACACACACACACACACACACACACACACACACACACACACACACACGCCAACTGAACAAGGTGACTTTACACTGCCAAAACGTAATATTCACTGTTATCACCTATTTGTGCCACAAAGTTCAAACACATGGTGGATTGTCGTGGGGAATGGAGTGGAAATTTATGAAAGAGTTCATTGTTGCATGGTCTGGGGAAGAAACTATTTATCCGTACTCAAAGTTGTCTGCAGTATCTTTGCAATATGGTCATGTACACACACACACACACTTGCGTATCCACTATTCACAAGTACTGAGGAAACGTCATTGATCTATAGCAAGCCAGTTTCAGAAAGGTATAATATGGACCCCAAATAAACATATCAAAGATACCGCCTGTAATGTTTCAAACTTAAAATCCATGTACATATTCGAAATTCACACAACTATCACTCCTCGGCGTCAAAATGCTCGAACACTTCGCTTGAACTCTGACCTTTCCGTATAGGAATAAACATGTTATATACATTGATGGTAATCCAGGCCATTGATAACAGTGGACAAAGGAATCAATATGAGAACTTAACACTGAACGTAATCTAGGTCATTGATAACAGGGGACGAAGGACTCAGTACGAGAATTTAAGATACATTACTGTCAAATCAAATAACTTTCCAACATTAGAGACACACTTAAAAAATGGTATTGCTAACGACTTTGTAAGGATTGAAAGCTATAATAAATTTATTAAGTGTGACTTAAATAGCCATGGAGTGGGAGAAATGGTATAAATTTAACATAAGTTATTTTTAAACAATGTTCTAACATATTTGCGCGTAAAAAAATCTTGAAGGCTTATCAGTATAAATTTTTGAAAATGTATGAAACGTGCTTTATTTGTAATTTCACACACACACACACACACACACACACACACACACACACACCATTGCTATACTGGTATTTGCAAAATATCTGCCTTGAACATTTCTATCAACATTCTAATTTTGGTGAGCTCAGGGCTAAATATAAAACGCCCAGATATGTTATTACCCTAAACAACACACAAAACATATAACTGAGCCACCAGAGAGTCGAGCTATTGTTCAGCTTTAATAAGTTCAATTAAGGATCCAGGCAGTGATCAGATAGACATCTTTATCCTCATGAAG
>JAECUM010003330.1:0-68151 GCA_016617855.1 Megalonaias nervosa | reverse complement strand
CATGATACACAGCAAATCATGGTACTATAGACTCCTTGGCACATGGCAAATCGTGGTAATGTAGACTTCTTGACACATAGCAAATCATGGTAATATAGACTCCATGCTACATTGCAAACTGAAAGCAATAAGTGCTCTGGCTCCATCTTGAAAGAATACATAATTGATTCCTTTAAATATTTTGTTATTCATCCAAAAATGGGTTCTTTAGCATCATGCACAGCTTTTTTCTGATTAAATACCGGAAAGATAAAATTGTTTTGAGTTGAAATAGAAATGCTGCGGCATGCTGAGATAGTTTGAACTCGGGTTCAATTTTGAAAGTCGGGGAATTGTCTGAACTGGTTTATTGGGGTTAGAATCAGGTGGGTTTTATTTCTTCACTAATTTCATCTAAATTTAGGATTCGAATCAGGTGGGTTTTATTTCTCCACTAATTATATCTAGATTTGGGATTCGAATCAGATGGGTTTTATTTCTTCACTAATTATATCTAGATTTCTGAATCGAATTAGGTGGGTTTTATTTCTTCACTAATTACATCTAGATTTGCAATTCGAATCAGGTGGGTTTTATTTCTTCACTAATTACATCTAGATTGGGAATCGAATCAGGTGGGTTTTATTGCTTCACTAATTACATCTAGATTTGGGATTCGAATCAGATGGGTTTTATTTCTTCACTAATTACATCTAGATTTGGGGTTATGGATTATTATATAATTACACACTTGTGTTAGCCTGGCAACAATTCCAATATGACGTAGTATATTAAAATTGTTACATGTTTTAAAAGTGAGACTTTGGAACATAAATAAATTAAAAGAAGAACATAACGGGTCTTTTCTAAAGCAATATGTCTGAAATTAAGTCTTTTGTCTTATTCGGTACCAACTCAGGGCATCCTGAAATAAAGCGATTTCAAATCTTCATTATGGAGGTGGGGGGTGGGGGTGGAGGTTGGTTTGGGTATGAGTGTGTGGGCGTAGGTGTTTTGTTAAAAATTACCGCACGATCAGGAAGTTCAAAGTTTTTGTGATTCTTAAGCTGGACGATTAAATTCAGGTGTGCGTGTGCGCATGCGTGTGTGTGTGTATGTGTTCAAATAATACAGACTGACGTGACGAAACTATGATTTGTTGACATCAACCGCACTTTAATAAGAAAATCAACAATTAACAAATTCCACTAATTATACGAAAAAAGTAATAAAGCATACAGAAACACTTCGATATCGATGCACTATTTAACGACTTTGATATCGATACACTATTTAACGACTTTGATATCGATACACTATTTAAAGACTTTGATATCGATACACTATTTAAAGACTTTGATATCGATACATTATTTAAAGACTTTGATATCGATACATTATTTAAAGATGATGATACAGATACACTATTTAAAAACGTGGACGGGAATCAAACGAGCTCTGTTAGTTAGCTATTTATTGCAAATGAAGCGTGCTTTGTAATACGAAGCCCTATTTGAAGACATTCTTTAGCCCTAATCAGACGAGGGGTTTGTCATAACTTCTTCTTTACTTTGAAATCTAACCCAAATACAACCCTAATCACAACCCAGTAGGAGGCCTAACGGAGAGACTTAGTAAAATAAACAATTTCTATAAATACAGGAATCTGGATTAATCACGTTTCCAAGCCTAGAAAGCTTTGCATCAAAACGAGTTTTATAAAGGAGTACAAAACCAACACTGTGTGCCATTACACCCTGTTTTTTGTGTTCAAACATTATGAAAGCATTGCTTTCCATTTTACCCTCGTTGACTGTTATATACACAATGCGGTTATTTAATAGAATCAACAGCAAATTGATTAACTTTACCGGTGTCCAAAAAGAATTAATAATTGAAAATATTCACCGTGAGCTATAATTTAGACGATTACCTTAAAATGAAGATTCTGTTTGGAGAATTACTTGATAAGATGTGTGAGATACAAAGTTCTCTATTGACAAAGACAAAAATAGGTTTCTAGCCTTTTCAGTTGGTACACTGTGTATATCTCCGGCAGATCAATTATTTCGCAGACATCAAAACATTATTATTCAGTGGCAAAATATAGAAACTGCAGATGGATTCAAGCCACAGTAATCTTTATTTACAGGTAGCTGTAACATATATTTCTTGAAATACACTATATATATATATATACTTATACATATATATATATATATATAACACCTTACTTTCTCTTAACCAACCTTATAACCATATATGCGCATATATATATACTCTGCTATATATATGATGGACACACACGCACAGATAATATTCATCATTACATTTTTTATACTAATTAACTTTTTTAAAATTAATTTATTTCAATTAAAAGCTTGCTATTCTTTTCAGATCAAACACAAATGATGGTAAGTCACTTAATAGCATTGTCAGTCATTGATACCAACCAATTACGTCTTAAGTTTGATTGTATTGAGTAGAAATTAGGAGTAATTTAAAAATACCAACGAAACATGTAAACATACCCCCTACACTATATTATTATGTTTTTGATGGAATACGCGGCTAATTAATCTTGTAAGGAAAATAATGATACGACCAAAAAGTAGGCTACGCTAATTTACATCAGTTTTTATTATCGATGTGTTCTGATAGAAAGCCAAGGGTTTGTTTAGTGCGATATTACGTTAGTCGCATGTGTACAAATTAAATTTCTTCCAGAGACAATCAACTCAGACAGACAGACAGACTTTAATGCAATTTGCCTCCATATTAGTGCAACCGGGGTAGCTCTGTGAAAACGTGGGGAACTTAATTGTCTAAAGGGTGACGCATTAGTAAGACTTGCAATATTTTAAATAATATATTGCAGACCTTTGCGTACTGACAGCTTTGTACAAGATCAAACAAAAAACTTGACTGTGGACAGTATCATAAAATAAATGCATAGTTCGCAATCGTTAAAGAGAACTTCGATACCAAACATAAAACTTAAAATAAAGATTCGACTTTGTATTAAGTTAATGAATATGTAATTAGTCTGCGTCGTTATTGGCATTAATTAGTATGTGTGGTAATTAATGTTAATTAGTCTGTGTGGTTATTGGCATTAACTAATCTGAGCGATTATTGGCATCAATTAGTCTGTGTAGTAATTAGAATTAATTAGTCTGTGTAGTAATTAGCGTTAATTAGTTTGTGTGGTAATTAGCATTAATTATAAATAAGTTAAATCTCAGTTGTAATATGAAATCTGATTTCCATAGTTATAACTCTCACTAAGCAAAGGAGATTAATTACCATGATAATTATTTACATTATTGATGAAAATGCTACATTTTATTCATCGTTTATTTGCGTAATACTGAAGCGTTTCCTTTACCGAGGCTTGTTATTACTTTAGAACTGTAGCTTAAATGTCTGCATTATACAGTAGCATGGATTTGTAGAGTGTATGATTTAGATTTTTAACGTAACTTAAAAAATGTTTCAGTCATATCGCTACGATGTTTGCAGTGTAACAGTTTATAGTGATCCGACATGTAGCATGATGTCCCACCTAGTCACATTATCCTGTCACCAGGCCGACCAGTACTAACACTAACCTCTTAATGCTGAATACTTAGCGAGATAGCTGTTAGTACCATTTTTATAAGTCTTTGGTATGACTCGGTCGGGCTTCCAACCCACGACCTCCCGCATCAGAGGCGGACGCTCTATCCACTAAGCTACCGGTCTGGATTTGTAGAAGTTGTGTTTTTTATAATTTAAAATATTTATACGCACGTTCTCTGTTCTTTGACAATATTAAAATATAGTTCTGTAATTTTGTAGGTCTTAAATAATTGCTTGACAGTATTATAATAATACAGAACTCGATCTCTCTCTCTCTCTCTCTCTCTCTCTCTCTCTCTCTCTCTCTCTCTCACACACACACACACACACACACACACACACACACGTCAATTTTCAAAGTAAAAGTATGTTAACAGTGATAAAAAGCAATGTTCATCCCAGCTAAACTTCCTTCGATGATAATCTTCTGTGAGTAATCTCTAAAATTAAAATGGAATAGGAATAATTTGACAATGTCATGGCGATTATAATATTGCAGTGCATTATGGAATAAGAAAAATTCCACACCCTGGACGGAATTGGGGTAGAGGTGGAGGGGGATAAGTAGCAGGTGCTTGCTCCCTAAGTTTTCTTTCTACTGCTATTGTCCAACTCCAGTTAGATAGATAGATAGATAGATAGATAGATAGATAGATAGATGGATGGATGGATGGATGGATGGATGGAGAGACAGACAGGTGTGTGTGTATGTATGTATGTATGTATGTATGTATGTATGTATGTATGTATGCCTCTCTCTCTCTCTCTCTCTCTCTCTCTCACACACACACACACACACACACACAGCTACATACAAACATAAATGAACGCACTGTTATCATGGACAATAGCAAACAATCGGAGTGATGACAAAGAATACAGAATTTTCATCTGACTCATGAATACACATGATTCAAGGACTTAAGGTACCATGTGAATATAACTTACAAGTCCGAAATATCGGCTAAAGGGCTAAAGAAGATGTAATGCATCCGGGTACCGAGTGAATATAGCTCGCAAGTCAGCATATGGGCTAAATAAAATGTATTGTATCCGGGTACCAAGTGAATACAGCTCGCAAACCAGACATGTAGACGAAAAGAAAATGTACTGCATCCGGATGCCAAGTGAATAAAGTTCGCAAACCAGACATGTAGACGAAAAGAAAATGTACTGCATCCGGGTACCAAGTTAATATAGCTCGCAAACCAGACATGTAGGTTAAGGAAAATGTACTGCATCCGGGTATTACTACCGACTGCTCTATTGAGTGCTCATTCCAGTTCCAAATCTAACGAGTCTTCTTCTTTCTTAAAAGCCCTTTTCAGCCAGTACAGAGAAGACGGTACAGCAGGTTGATCCAGTAGTCATCGGGCAAGTACAAGGAAAAGACGGATCATTAGAACAGGTTGATCCAGTAGTCATCGGGCAAGTACAAGGAAAAGACGGATCATTAGAACAGGTTGATCCAATAGTCATCGGGCAAGTACAAGGAAAAGACGGGTCATTAGAACACCGATGAACTGAATCTTGATGGAATAACTTGTCGGATAAGGACTGCTAAAATGAGGTGACAGACTACAAGTTTATCAATGAAACGCCTACATTAGGGGTATATTTTGGTGTCCTGACTATGGTGTGTTGCGACTGAGAATCAGTGAACCACAAATATGTGGGCTGAAAGGACAGTTCTTTCAGTGCAAAAAAGCGTTTCCAAAATAGTTCGATAAAGGCAAACTACAAATGACATCTCGCTATGTACCAAATAGCACGAGGTAGGAATAACATACGGGTATTTGTTGTAACAGCTCTTGGTATCTACAAAATAGCATGAGGTAGGTATAGCATATAGGTAATTGTTGTAAGCAATATTTATCTGCCATTTGTAAACTAATGCCATGCAACTTGAATATATCAGTGCCAGACACCAAATCAGCTTTAAATAGCAAGGGAAATCTCTTTCCAAAGTATATGCACTAATATATCAATGTGTGTGTGTGTGTGTGTGTGTGTACAGGTAATGAGAGAGAGAGAGAGAGAGAGAGAGAGAGAGAGATTGCTGGAATGATTAACTATTAAATCTATGACCGCTCCGGTGGTCCAGTGGTTAGAGCGTCCGACTTGGATGCGGGAGGTCGCGGGTTCGAAACCCGGCCGAATCATACCAAAGATTTATACAAATTGTACTAACAACTGCCTCGCTAGGCGCTCAGCATTGAGAGGTTTGTGTTGGGACTAGTCGGCATGGTGTCAGGATAATGTGACTGTCCGGGACACCGTGCAACATGTCTGCGGCATAATGCCCCAGTGTTTGACATTACTATAAACTGCCACGCTGCAGACATCGTAGCGATATGACTGAACATTTTTTTTTAAAGCTACGTTAAATTCCAAGTCACACACACAAGCACGCACACACACACAAACATTAAATCTATGTACAGATACAGTGGAAACGATGATAGCGAGGAAGAGGAGAAGAAAGACGACGACAACGATGTGAACGATGGAAAATGACAATAATGATGATCATAGTGGTATCTGTAAGAGATAGAATTGGCAAAAGCCATCAAAAACACTGTGATGATGATGACACGAAGGAGCAGTATGATAACCATAACAACGACGATGACGACGAGTGTGAACCATTCAAATGAGTTCGCAAAATACGAAACAAGTTCTTGTGAAGCGAATGAGCCTATTACACTAAAGCTATATCTCGTTCAAAGCCAAAAGATTTAAACTTGCGGGTTTATTTCGGGTCTGTTTGCAGTTCAGTGGCTTCATATACTGATTTCTGCAATGAAGTACATATCATGCATTTTCAAAATATACACCTACCTGCAAGACTTGTCATATATCTACAGATTTATAGATATTGCAACAGGCAAACATGGCAAGTTGTCAGGATCTGCGTCTAAAAGAAGCTTGAAATAATCGCACCAGCCTCCAGCAGGCTACTTAACGTGCATCTGGACAGAGTGTTGTAAGATGCAAACGATACATGGCGTCAAAATTTGTTTATGCTCAGAGAATACTAAATCCCTGTTGCTCCTTCCTATGTTTACATGGGCCGATAGTTTATAAAAACTGAATAATCATGTAGTGGAGTGGAGAACGGTTTATAAATAAAAGAATGTCGAGAAAGCGATTTTATAGAAGCAAGATAATTTCATGCTTGTAATCAGAATATCATGCTTTCAGAGGCCTCCAGGTTTTCGTTTTTCGCATATGACCTAACACCTCTCTCTCTCTCTCTCTCTCTCCTTTCGCTGCCACACAATACACACACACATACACACATCTCCCTCTCTCTCTTCTCTTTTTTCTTTTTACTCTCTCTATTCCATATTAATAATACACACATATATATATATATATATATATATATATATATATATATATATATATATATATATATATATATATATAAACTCGCCATCGTTGGGGTGGGTGGGTGTAAAATACATTGGTTTACAAATTTCGGAAGTTACACGTATAAGCTAAATATGTTTTTCTTTTTCTGTAAAAATGCAAGGTGCGCCAAATCTAAAAAGTTTGAAATGATCCGTATTCTATCAATCCTGTTCACAAACTTTAACATAAATTATAATTCGTGCAAAACATATATAAAACACAATATTCCCTAAATACTGTACGTAGCAGGTACATTTAGCGACAAGTCCTAAGTGAATGTATGTATGTATGTATGTATGTATGTATGTATGTATGTATGTATGTATTGTTACGTATCGGCTCGTTCAAAAGTAACAAAAGAAAAGAGTGAAGACAACAAGCTTTGTAAGTTTTAACAAAAATAATTTACTTCCCTAGAAAACACGGTGAAAAGGTGAAAATGTGAAATAGGACTTACGGTTTGTGAAGAAATTCCAAATATTTATCCTAGTACTGAAAAAAATACAAGTCCTATCACTAAATAATTTTAACTGAATCCAGGTTCGAATCTTGATGACATTCCAAGATGGAGGACGATGACGTCAGATGAAGTCTTTACACAAATGTCCAGAATTTCACGTTGAACCACAATTTGTACTGTACTATTCCAATTTAGAATGAATTTCACTGAATGTCTTTGTCCTAGACCACTTGTGTAGTTCTCCAGGGAAAAATAAATTATTATTTAAAAAAAGTAGATGAACTCCTATAGCTGTCATCTATAACAAGACACATCTCGAGCTCTACAGATGTAAAGAAAAAAAATAAACTCTTTCCAGCACAAGGAAAATAATACCTTCTTCTCAAGGTATAAGAACGACTCTGACTATTTCACAGGGACCTAAGTGTTTTTAAACCGAACCAAAACGTCATTTCATGCACACGCACGAAGAACGCGTGGTTATTTCATCATCTAACAATCGCAGTTTCACGTGGGTCAGGAAATGACTTTGGCAATAACCAATCGTTTTCGCGTAGTGTTTACTCAAATCGACAAACTATGGCATGCAAAAATCGTGCTTATGCGAGTCATACTGCGTTCTAAATAAACACGATGTTTCTTTCAAAAAAAATATCAGATCCTGTGAACATAATCATCATCATAATAAAATAAAATGATACAAAAATGAAATAAAAAGAATTCAAATTTTAACACACAAGTAATTAAATTACATGGTCGTAACACCAGCATGACACATAACTATGCGTCCAGAATGTCTAGGTCTGGTGCTTCTTCGATCGACTTCATAAAATTTACTTGATCGTCTTCGCACGCGGCAATACCGTTGGCAGCGTTGTTAAAATAGCGAAGTATATCGTAACACTGCTGATCATCTGATGATGATGCTAACAAGTATAATCAAGGTGAACAGCAGTAGGGTTTTTCCTCATCATCAGGACTCAGTTGTTATAGGGCTTATATAATTTGGAAAAACCGTACCGTGCCTTTTCAGCTGAGATATTTTACGTACTGAGAAGTTTTTGATAATACGTGGTTCTTTACAAATTGATAATGTATCAGGTATAAACAAAAGAAACTCCATCATGGGTTCAAATTGTGTTCGATGTAAAACACGTCCAACAACTAACAATACTACCACGGTCGTACTCTCTAATTCAAGATTTATCATAAAAAGAACGTAAACAGGAAGCCCTGGTGTCTACTGTAGTGTATTGAAATATACTTTTGACGGGGGCAAGCAATGTAATTATATCGTCAGGAAAACTTCCAGAGACGTCGTAGGTTAAATACCCCGAGAAAAATACATATTCCCATATAATTCTACTGCGGTTCTCGTACCCATTTTGATATTTATGTTCGAGGACCACTGAGATGGCCAAATCTTTTTTGTCTATTTTGTCTTCATATTTTGTGATACGGGATAAAATCCTGAGTGGGGGCTGTTGTGGATCTGGTTGCTCAGTTTGCTACGTTGCGAAAACACTGGCATCCTTGAAAGGTTTTCATAATTCCCGAAATAAATTTTATGGAAGATTCTAGTTTTGCCACGCGGAGATGTACTGAACTTTTGCGGGTTTTTTTTCGAGGATATCTTTTGCGGTTATGCTGAGCTTCCCCCTAAAAAAAAATGTGGCCGGCTCACCTGCTTACACTTGCTGTTTCACCAGACTCATTGAATTAACATGAGTCACAATGCGGTAACTTCTATCAACACTACAAAACATTAACTTCCACATCAAGTTTATGATTGAAACATCTTAAATGACAAAAGTGTTCATGCAAGTACGGGCTGGACAATGTTATGGTATTATTTGGAACAATGGACACAAGTAATTTCTAAATTATACACTTATGATAAATTAAAAAACCTCAGTATCCAAGCTTCAGTTGAATGCATCGGTCAGTTTTTTTTCAGGTCATACATACAATGTTTGATGTTCTGACTTTGATGCATTGGTCAGTTTGTCGTGCCCACATATAATATGTCTGACCTTCTGACTTCATTTGAATGCGTCGGTCATAGTTCCGCCACTCTTGACATCATAATGTTTCCACATCACTCGTTAAATATTTCCTGATATCTACTGAAACAACGTAAATATTATCTACATCTCACGTTCCAATAGCAAGCCGGTTGACTGTTGTATGTTTTTATTGGCTTTCCTCTCATGCCATACTCCATATCCTTCATTCCTATATCAAACCGGTTGACTGTTTCATATGTTTACTAGCTTTACCTCTCCTCCCATACTTGTCAATCATACTTGAGACGAATGTAATATATATATATATATATATATATATATATATATATATATATATATATATATATATATATATATATATATATATATATATATATACATAGCTGATGTTAATAAACAGTACAGTCGTATTTGATATGAATGGAATATTTATGGTTTATGTTCATTTACAGTTCTTTTCCTTCCAGCAAATTATTTAGTTTAATTTTTATTCATGTTTAATAGCTATTATTTATTCAAATCATTACATGGGCATCTTGGCAGATTCCAATACAGATTTAATATTAAATTTCCAATACAGATTTAATAGTAAATTTCCAATACAGATTTAATTGTAAATTTCCATACAGATTTAATAGTAAATTTCAATACAGATTTAATTGTAAATTTCAATACAGATTTAATTGTAAATTTCCAATACAGATTTAATAGTAAATTTCCAATACAGATTTAATTGTAAATTTCCAATACAGATTTAATTGTAAATTTCCAATACAGATTTAATAGTAAATTTCCAATACAGATTTAATTGTAAATTTCCAATACAGATTTAATAGTAAATTTCAATACAGATTTAATTGTAAATTTCAATACAGATTTAATTGTAAATTTCCAATACAGATTTAATTGTAAATTTCCAATACAGATTTAATTGTAAATTTCCAATACAGATTTAATTGTAAATTTCAATACAGATTTAATAGTAAATTTCCATACAGATTTAATAGTAAATTTCCATACAGATTTAATTGTAAATTTCAATACAGATTTAATTGTAAATTTCAATACAGATTTAATTGTAAATTTCCAATACAGATTTTATAGTAAATTTCCATACAGATTTAATAGTAAATTTCCATACAGATTTAATTGTAAATTTCCATACAGATTTAATAGTAAATTTCAATACAGATTTAATAGTAAATTTCAATACAGATTTAATAGTAAATTTCCATACAGATTTAATTGTAAATTTCAATACAGATTTAATTGTAAATTTCAATACAGATTTAATAGTAAATTTCCATACAGATTTAATAGTAAATTTCAATACAGATTTAATTGTAAATTTCAATACAGATTTAATTGTAAATTTCAATACAGATTTAATTGTAAATTTCCATACAGATTTAATAGTAAATTTCCATACAGATTTAATAGTAAATTTCCATACAGATTTAATTGTAAATTTCAATACAGATTTAATAGTACATTTCTTAGTCAGATTTAATAATAAGTTTTCAATGCAGATTAAATACTTAATATCCTATACATATTTAATAATAGATTTCCATCACAGCTTTAATATTAAACTTCTAAATAACAAGATAAATATTCATCTGTTTTGCATTGCAGGGTTTCTTGAGCAAGGATTACTGGTGCGTGATACAAGACGTTTGAGAATGAAGTACATTAAGTCATTGGGATTTTTTATTGATGTATTCTGTGTGTTACCTTTTGAATTTTTCTACTTCTTGGCTGGAATCCAGTCGCTTCTTCGATTTAACCGTCTGTTCAAGTTATTCAGACTGCTTCCATTTTTCCACATGGCAGAAACGCATACATCCTATCCTAATTTGATGAGGGTGGTTTTTCTTTTCATGGGTGTATGCCTAGTTACACACTGGGCTTCATGTATATATTATGTAATCAGTCAGGCTATCGGTTTCGGGTCGGACGGATGGGTTTACCTAGGAAATCCGGGATTCTGGACAGCGTATCTTTCATGTTTCTACTGGGCATTACTTACACTTACCACCATTGGGGCCAATCTTAATCCTGAGACTTCTGTGGAGTACATCTTCTGTATTGTCTGTAATTTGCTTGGTGTGCTCCTTTTCGCGACAGTCTTTGGCAATATTGGAGCCATGATAAATCAAGTAAATGCAGCAAGGACAGAGTTTCAGAACCAAGTGGACAGCGTGAAACGATATATGGAACTGAGGCAAATTGACGAAGAGCTGCAGAATAGAGTTGTCAAGTGGTTTGACTACACATGGAGCAACAAACAATCCACCGAAGACCAGGAAGCTTTGGCTTGTCTTCCGGAGAAACTACGAGCTGAAATTGCAATACATGTACATATGGAAACTTTACGAAAAGTCGCCATTTTCCAAGACTGTGAGCCTGGTTTGCTAGTTGAACTTGTCTTGAAATTACGATTGCAAGTGTTTAGTCCTGGAGACTTCATCTGTCGTAAAGGCGATATTGGAAAAGAAATGTACATTGTCAAAAGAGGTCGACTTAAAGTTGTTTCAGAGGATGGCAAAAAAACATTTGCGACTCTGTCAGCTGGTTCTGTATTTGGAGAAGTGAGTATTCTGAACATAACCGGAAACAAGACCGGAAATCGACGGACAGCTAGTGTGAAAAGTGTTGGATATTCTGATTTATTCTGTCTTTCCAAACAAAACCTTTGGGATGCTTTAAAGGAATATCCCGAGGCTAAAAAAATGTTGGCTGAGACCGGGAAAGAAATCCTTCGGAAAGACAATTTGTTGGATGAAGAAGCAGCAAACAGAGAGGAAAAGAAACAAGAAACACTTAATAATAAGGTAGAAATGATAGCGGACGCTGTTGACAATATTTCAAAACAATTGAAGAATATTTCAGCAAGTATGCAAAAACATTCCACTGCTCTTACCCCGATCATGGAAGATGATAATCCGCTCGTAAGTTAAGAAGAGTTTTCAACAGCACAAAAATAGTTCCTGCTGCAGAGATATTTCAAATTTGTTAATGTCTTCTTGGTGCATTTTAGAGTCTAAAATCGTGGACACTTTTCCAAAGTATACGTCTTCCCTAAAAAGTAAACTTCACTTTATCAACAGAAAACCAATCGGCTTGAAGTAACACGTAGTCTGGATTTTTTTTTTTTTTTTTTTTTTTCTTATCGATTATTCTTAAAGTAATGCAACGAATAATTATCATTATTATTCGTTAGACCACAATTTGTTGTCGAAATGATGATGGTATGATTTAATTTAATGTTAATTCGAGGTGGAGATCAATTTCTGTATATGTGTATACATATTGTTTCCATTGAATGAAACTTTATAATATATTTTGAATGAGATACTGAAATATATCAATGGGAGAAAAGTGATGTCGCCACAGTGGTGATACCACTTTTATCACAACAGTGGCGATATCACTTTTGGAACTACTTTTTTTCCTTTCAGGAAGTATATCTGCCCTAATGCATATTCTTCCGACCTGTAATTCCCTATTTAGGTCTATCTTATTTTTGTCCTCCTCAGCCCCATCACTATGTAATTCCCTATTTAGGTCTATTTTATTTTTGTCTTCCTCTACCCACCACTATCAGGATGAATAGATTTTAACATGTGTAAAAAAAACTATTCGCCTTCCAGAATACATTTATATAATCTGGATGAAAAGGCGCCATCAAGAATGCATAAAAAGGATCCACAAAAACAAATGTAGGTTTCCAGTATTAACTTTTTTATATAATTAGTTTTCCACATGAATGATGCATATTGTCAGCGACTGAACATACATGGCCTATTGCTATTCGATATCCTTTGTCAGCCACCTGTTACAATCGACGACAAACGGTACACATTTTTAAGAAAAAGTCTTGATTACCATACAGTAACAAAATTGTTCAAGTACCGATTTTAAGTGTCATCGCAATTACAGTCATGTCTGAAAATTAAGGGACAATCAAATTTAGGTGCAGTTTCTATTACGGAGATAAGACTGCAAGCCTGCCAGCACAAAAAACTTACGTATGAATGCAAAAAATAAACACAAATAGCAGCAAAATCCTCACAAGTAAACTCACAATCATTCAGATCTGTTGTTTAATGATGCTACGCTCTGAAGTTTATCGGAGCGTTCTGTAATGTTGCTGTAGCACCCTACCCAGCAATGTTCACCATGTCAATCAGGGCAAGAATTTTTTTTATAGCGAAAATTCAAATCTCTTCATTTTCGCACGAAAACTTCATTTAGAATCATTATATGTAAAATAAAATAAGGATGAAAAATGTCGCTGTCCTAATATTATTGTAAAATTTCGGAACTTCTTTTAATTGATGTAATAATAGAGCTGTTAATATTATTGATACATATTGGAGAAACAAATCCATCGAAATGGAAGGTATTTACCTATAAAGCTATGTAATGAAAAGAAAATCAACGTTTTTTGAATAGATACAAGGAAACATACAACTCGTAAAATGAAAACATTTTGCAATGTCACTTGTGATTTCGCCGCTGTTATATATATATTCAATTTTCATTGTTTGCTAGGTTTTTTTTTTTTTAAAAAAACATTATCATTTCATTATATGCTATTGTAACGTAACATTGTATGTTGGACTTAACTTTGTCCAAAATCAGGTTTATTTTCTACTTGACCTGAATTCTTGATTTTTTAAATTTAATTCTGTAAACAACTAAAACAAAGCAAACATATTCTCTATGTGTATGGTTTTCATATCAGGATTATTATCAATAGAAGTAAACATATTTATTTGGGTCTGGGTCTACGTTGTTGGAACTCCCCTGCAATTGTCGTGGCGTACCTGATATAGTCCATGTTATATATTATAATTTTAGTTACAGACTTTCTAAATATAGCTAACGTTTTATTTTGTAAACATTAACAAGTTTCTAGAAGTTTTTTTTTACATTAGCTAATATGTTTATTTTTTAGAAAATGCTAATTGTGACCTGAGGTCAAGTAGAGAACTATATAATCTTGTCACTGGAAAAGTTATTATTTCGTGCTTTAAGATCAAGCAGAGTCAATTTTGTATTATTGTTGTGTCCCAAAGTTCATTTGGGCTGAAATTTATACCTTCAAATAATTGAATTCAGTGATTTCTTTCCCTGGAATTACAGAATGCTGATAAAAAAATAATATTCTTAGAGAGAGACATTCACTGTGATTTATAGTGAACTCAAACCTGGAATTATATTACTGTGACTCAACAAAGCACTGTTGGTACAACAACACAATACAGGCTACCACAAGCATATCAACACCTTGAACGCTAGATTTAATTTGGAGTTCCATTAAAGTTTATTCCGAACTTTAAATTGTTAGCACTTGTGTCTGTAATTCTAAAATTATTTTGGGATTTAATTCGCAGTGCTGTAATTTCTTTTTCATTTTCACTTTGTATTCTAGGGAAATAAATTATTTGTTAATTTTACAAAGCTTATTGCTCTTCACACTTTTTTGTTACTTATTTTAAGAGCATAGACTAGTAACACCCAACATCTCCACTTCACTAATCTACTCAAAATATGTATATATCTTCATTGTATTGTTTGATAGTCTATCCAGGCCCATGAGTGTACATTGATAGGTATTCTTGACAAGATAATGTCCCCTGCAGATGATGTTCCTCACCAATGCTAAATTATTTTGTTCTGACTCTATGGTTTTAAACTACTTAACATAAAGAAGTGAAGCCAACAAGCTTAGTACAATCAACAAATACTTTATTTTTATATTTACGAAGTGAACATTTAAGAGGAACTTAAAGTATTGTGAATCAAATCCCAAATAATCCTAAATGTCCTATTAAAATAGTACAAGTCTAAAAGTATGGTATGTTTTGCACGAATTTTAATAGTCTTGACTGTGCTCATGCACCAATAGCTTGAATGAGTTCTCATAATTCCAAAATAATGTTTTAGTCCAAAAGTCCATCAATAAGTATTTTGTACTTCCAATGAATATTTTAAATAAATATTTCTTAAAAAATTATATATGAACAAAATAATAAAATCTATCATAGATTCCCAAAGAGTGATCTGAAACAGTGATGAACAGTTACCTCTTTAAATACCAACTCCACTTGACCTGTGACGCAACTGATTGTTCTACAATTCCCAAATTTCCGATAGAAACTTTCACCAAATTGTCAGCAAGTTCGCTTCCAAAATTGAAATTTTGTTTCTTCTCCTGTCTCTACATTTACAGATAAGACTGATTTTGTGCTATTTTCGTTATCACCGGTTCCTTCAAATTTACAATTCTGACTTTGTGTAATGGCCCGCAAATTATTCAAAAAATTATCGAGTTTTATGCCCTTGATAGGATCTATCACAAGTCCATCTCCGATTACTCCGTGAAAACATTCATATATAAATCTTTGACTAAGATATATTTTTCCCAACACAGAATATGAGATAACCATTATTATTAACAAAACCGACCAGTCTTTTTAGTCGACAGTTCCTAATTACACCATCACGAGCTGCCTCATAATTCTTGATGATGGGATGTTTCACAAATTCTTTTGGCTCCATTTATATAATAATATTATTTGTCTAAATAATTATTTTATTACTAACGTGAAAATCTGGCGAGATAGTCTTCAGCATTTTCTATGGGAGATCCATTGGCGTTAATTTTTTATCATATATCGTTTCAGCTCTCAATATTTTTTACCACCACATTCTACACACAACTGCGTTTTTCCTGGATCCTTTGCTATATTATAAAACTGGTTTTGGTCCTAGACTCCCTCTTTGCATGCTTGGTAGGTGGTATCCACAAAATTCATTTACGAAAGCTATGTTACAAGGAGTTCTAGAGCTAATTCAGCCACTTACATTTATTCTTTGCTTGAATCATTATATATTATAAACTAAACCTCAATTTAAATATATATTTGCCTTAATTATGACAATGGAGAAATTTACTAGATTATCTGCGATTAAACTTTCTCAAGCTAGATTCGATCTTGACAGAATGCGACGCCAAGTTGACGATGATTCGACCGAGTTAACATCAACAATCATGATATCGCTTATACCGACGAATAAGACTCTATTCTATCGTATCCGTGAAGCCAAGAGGGAATTTCGCAATGATGGTGCGGCTCATATGTGGTCAACATTCAGAATCATGCGCGACGTTGATGCAACAATGAATGACCGGCGAGCAGCGTCGATTATTAATTATCTCGACAATCAGAGATACTTTTTTAGAATAAAGTTTGTTACAGAAGTAGACGATACATGGATTACCCATTACAAACGTGAACCTGTTCGATTATATCACACTGGAGATATTGTAAAGTTATGTAAAATTCCAAACCAGGAATGTTGAGTGGTATTGACAAACCATATTATGAACGAGCGGATCCTCTGACTGCAGTTCTTTATGCGATATATCCGCTGAATGATAAGCCTAGCGTTGATGATCTCAAACCAATGAAACTTTTTCCCTTGAATTGTGTTGCTGAGCGAGTTACAGAACATTTCATAAAAGCGATACGTGGAAATGGTTTAATAGATTTACGACGTAAAAACATAAATGAGTGGGCTGAGCGTGTCAAGGAACGTGGGCCTACGATCAACAAAGTTGCTGAGCTTGAAAAAAAAAAAAAATTTCCGATACGGGGGAAAACAATAACCGGCGAGATTTTGTACGAATCGAAGTATGAATTGAAAGGAACTTCAATAGAGATCATTGATCATAACGCGCATGCGCGGACGAGCGCCGTAGCAATATTTCCACAAGATAGAACTGTTGAATTTTATGACGGTGATATTTTTGACTTATAAATAAAATTGGTAAGAGTGACCCTGTATCAGTGTGGTTATTTCAAAGTTCAGAATGTGGAAATTATGATTAATTTGTACTACTTAGCGGAGATATTTATCTTTCAGAATCTCTCCACGAGGAAATGAAAAATCCTGCGTTGAGATACAGCGATGATGTTGAGCAATTACTCAGTAATTGTTTTACCGTTCCTTCAGTTGCTGCTCACATCGTTCAGGAGAAAAATTCATGGAAACCGACAAGATCGGAATTTCCTGAAGATGTCCAACACACAGTTGTGAGGAATACGGACACGGTGGATTGTGGAATACTAAATACGATTACAACGACGTTATCTAATTTGATATGGTTGCATGTTATCCTGGACGTTTTCTTGGAATGGGAGAATGTACTGAATATTTTAAGAGATTTGGACACCAACATGTGAGATGACCAGAGTTGCGATAAATGGACCCTTACCAAAATTTGATTTGATTGGATTCGCACGTATTAAATCATTCGAGTTTACACATAATCTTCACCCGATTGTTTTATATTTGGTTTGGTCGTCATTTTGGGCTCCAATAGTGCTATTATGATATAAGCTTGATGCTGGAATATTAACATCGTTGGTTGTAAATGAAGCAATAATATCGTATCGAACACAGAAACGAGTCTGGTTACCAAATCCTGCTCACAATGTCAGGGAAAAAACTATTCTAGACGAAATCTTTGCGCGTAATCCCGATAAAATTGAATACGGAAATAAACTTGCAAAAGAGCTCGGCAGAAAAATAATTGGTAAATTTACTCAAGGAGATTCGTGTGATCATAAACGACATTGCACAAGATTGATCATCGACAATGCCGAACTCGATCTTTTAATTGCTGTTACAACAGAGAAAGGCACATTTATTAGCCGGAATAATGCTTACTTGTCAGACGGAATACGACTAGGTACAATTGTGAGCTATATTGATGGTGACTCACCACAGTTTACTCATTTAAGATCTTTGATGTTAGCATATGTTTCGATAAATTTATTATCGATGATAAACAGATTTACTGATACCGCTGTTAGAGTTGCCACAGATTCATTTTAAATAAATAAAAAATACGCAGAATTTTTAAAAATTGGTACCGATGTATCATGGGGCGAATAGAGAATAAAACGAGAAAAGATACTCAGTTATTCTGAATCTGCCGACGCTGAAATTAAGGATATATACCGCAAGAATAATCTAATGTCAAAATTATCATGTCACAATTATCATCAGCACAATCAGTATATGATCCTGTGACCAGACATAAAACCGTTTATCTTAACGGGTGCGGTGGTTCTGGCAAAACAATTTTGACGTGGTTGTTTTGACGCCTATGCATAGACTCGCCAGAGAAAAGAGTTGACGTGGAGTAAAATCTCAAACTTATCATAGTTTCTTTAGATGGTGCGGAGACGCATGGACTCCTGAACGAATGGGTGAAAAATATATTCCTCAAATTATTATTTGGGATGAAGTATGCGCGGTGTCTCTGGAGACATTAAAATTATTCTTAATTGGTTATTGACAAAGAATACTGCTGTGATCACGTGTGGCTATCATGGTCAACCGCCGCCGTTTGTTTTATCATCTCCACATGAATGGCAAAAAACGTTCGTCGATTATTACGAGGAAATAACTAATGATTATCGATCGATTAATCCAGAATTAAGAGAGTTTAGGAAATTAATCAGACTACAACAAGACAAGATTCAGTGTGAAATAATAAGTGAAATAATTCTGGAAACAAATATAAATGATTTTGGGAATTTATGGAGTCCTACCGATCTGATAGTTGCAAGTAGAAAGATAGTTCGTGATAGACTTCAACAACAATTATTTCTGTTACATAAAGAAAAATTTTCAAATCTACCTGTACCATTGTGTTATCGCCCAGCAAATACGCGACGACAGAATATCGATGTTAAAACTCCTGGACGAGACACCGGAGGTGTCCGGGAAAAGCAAAATCTTGTACGAAATGATATTGTTTTAGTTCCTGTGAGTGCTGTTGAGAGCGCGTTAACGATGGACAAAATTCCATGGACTCTAGGATATGCCATAACGATTCATTCATCGCAAGGATTAACTATTTCGGATACTAATATTAGGATTGTCGATGATCGTACTGAATGGTCAAATTTAGTTTATCTTGCAATATCTCGAGTCAGAAGAATATCTCAGCTGCAGAGGGTTACCATAGACTTCACAGTAAATAATAATCAAACTACCAGCGACACTGAAGATGTTGGCGATGATGTAGTAAGAAAAAAATTAGCTAATTATAAGCAATGTGACAACAAAAAAAAAAAAAAAAAAAACAAATAAGGGCGATTTTGATCTCGATGATGAATATATCATGACATTCAAACAACAAATGAATAATTATTGTGCGGGCTGTAACACAGTAATGTTGTGGCAGTATTCAAATTTTAATACAAGACAGTTTACCGTGGATAGAATTAATAGTAGTCTCGGCCACACACGCGAAAATTTGATATTGACCTGTCTTGAATGTAATCGACGTAGGAGCGCTGGTGCACTGCTTTCACAGCAGTTAAGGTGGTGGTAATTGTGCATCTTCGGGAATTACTTGTAATTGTTCGCGTACAAATCCACGTTGAGGAGCAGTTAAAACTAGTTTGTAAATTGCAGGTCTACCTGTGGACCTTACCACGCTGGAAATTGTATGTGTGGTTACACTCCAAATAGGATCAATTGCTCTTTTTTTACCCCCTTCAAGTTCACCAGGTTCATATAAATATCTTACAGTCACATTACCTAGTACTGGTTGTTTTGAGAAGGAGTCATATCGTTGTATTGGTATATGTTTTTTGTGATCGCATTAATGGGTTTCATAGAAATTGCACGAGCAATTTCATTATTTAACGCAGCTATCACACTTGGTAGTCTTGCAACCGATTCACGAGATCTCATGTCTTTCTGAACTTTTTTAAGGGATATTTCCTGCGCATACTGATATCCAAAAACCCGCTCAGCAAGTGTTCGATTAAATCGTTCAACGATTGCCTGATCGCGATGAATTGTGTATGTCCTCGTCTGATTTTGACGTTATGTTGTTTCATCATCGACATTACTGCACCAAGAAATTCTTTGCCAGGATCAACCTGCTGCAACTGTGGCCATCGTCGACCACCTTGTGGTCCGGATCCTCGTTGATAAATTCGTTCAAACGCAGATGCAACTTCAGCTGCTGTTTTAGTTGATAGCGGCTCTGCTTCTTTATACCTACTTGCAACGTCAACGACAGTTAACGCGTATTTGTATGTGTGCGATTGACGTCTACCTGTTTTAATAGTATCATGCGGTAAAAACAAAATGTCTGCTTGATGAACTTCATTGGGAGTGCTGACATTAAAATGTGAGTACTGAAATTTGTTTAGGTGGTGGTAGATACATTTACCATATTGCCTGTCGTGCTAACCAATCTGCGGCAACAGAACGTGTGACATTTGCTGCATCAGCAAGTTTACTAATCTCTGCTCTAGCCCTCCAATATCCTCTTGGGGTATAATAAACCCATTCCATTGTATAATAATAATCGGATGATTAATTATCGTCCCCTAGTACTAGTTTACCTTTCATCGCAGATTTTACTAGGAAGCTAGCAAGTTTTTCTCTGAGAGATTTATTTTTTATGGAATTTATCGAGTGAATCAACTTCACGTCCGCAATATGTCGCTGTTGTAAATCTTTATTTTCATACGCGACATCATGAACGTAGCATGCTTGATCAATCTCATTTACTGGATACTCTCCAGGTCTTGGTTGGTCTTGTTCGTCAAGTCGGATATCAAGTCGAGTTCCAGGACCACAATAATTATATGCAGGAAGATGTTTTGCGCCAGGAGACTTAGCCCATGGAGCTCCTGGTAATTTTCCTAATGAAGCAGCGATATCTCCACCTGTTTTATTAGAGATAAATCTGTACTTGCTTGTACCACATTTCGCACACCTGCCTGTAAGTGCACGCTTTTTATTTTTTGTTATTATTGTTGTTAATCCACTTGTAGGGGTGGATGCTCTGCATCGAACACAATATAAATTCATATTATTTATTATATTTGTACAACACGGATATCATTGATTTTTTCAGCGACACAAAAACAAGCGCCAGTCGAACATCACCAGCACTACCAAATTCTATTAGAGCAATTATCATTGGCCCATCTGGGTCTGGTAAGACGCAATGGTTGCTTAATCTGATAATGAGATGGCTCAAATGGGATAAATTGTATTTAGTGGCACCATCTGTAGATGATTTTAGATGCTACAATGTGCTTAAGGATTTTAATGAAAATGCAAAATTATTGGATGAAGACGGATATGATATTATTGCCTTTATCACCAATATTGATGAAGCTCCATCTGTGGGTGATCTCGAATGATGTGTTAATAATCTTGTAGCATACGATGATGTGATGCTGGACAAACAATCAAATCTAGTTCGGATATTTTCTCGAGGAAGGCACAAAACACGGATATGATTTATGTTACTCAGCGATATACACAAATACCTAAAGTGATCAGAGATAACTGCAATCTTTAGTTGTGTTTAATGGAGTCGATACACATACTCTGCGAAACATTCATCAGACTTGGTGTTCAGGGGACATGGATGTGATTAAATTCAGAAATTTCTTTTCACGCGAGTAAGCGATTCCTCATGGATTTATCACGACAAATTTACATGATCCTCGTTCACGATATCGCATAGGTCTCGATAAAAATTTTGGTTTAGAAACACAGCAGCAGGGAGGGTCACGACCTCGAGTGAGTGTCCGGGTACGTTAAAGAACACGCATTCAAAAGGAAAATACAAACGTCAAAGATAAAGTAACAAAATGAGCTAACCCAATTAGAGAGATCTCGGTCGGTTAGAAGTCTCGGTTTGACGTTATTGACCTTGTATTTTCATTTTCGTAGGAAGCTTTATTTTTGCGAAAGGACTCTTCTAAAAAGTGGTCTGTTTACCCTTCCTGCTGCTGAACTTCCATTTCCCTGCCCTCCCCCCCCCCCCCGCCGTTCCTCTCTCTCTGATTTTGAACTTCCGTCATTACTTTCTGATACTTAAGGTTTCTATCTTCACTCTGTTTCCGTCTTTATTAAAACTGAAATTCATCAGCCAGATAGAGATTTACTAATGAAATCCAAAGCACTTTTATCAAAAAAAATTCTCTTCCACTAAAAACTATATCATATTTTTGATCTGTTTCACCTTGGTAGACTTTGACATAAAGATCTCTTCTGTAGATGATATCATGAAACCTTGTTAGTTCCACTAAAGATTATTCCAGAGAGTAAAAAAAAATTTCGAAAGAAAGTGGCTTTAAATTTCAAAAATAAATTGAGATTCTCTGATATATTTTGATGATTTTCGTACCCCCAGACGAGCTCCTAATTTCTTGTTATGATTAGACGGTCTTAAAAAAGTAACAAAAGGAAGCTCATTCGTCAAGTTTTCTGACACTTAAAATAAATAATAATTTAAATAATAAAAAATGTTTAAGAGGAACTTACATTATTGAGAACTAAATCCCAACTAATCCTAAAAGTTGAAAAGTGCAAACGAAGCGAGTGTTCTGATTGAATTCCAGGTCCTCAGTCCTCAGTGTGCTGATGTACCAATAACCTTGAATGTGCTGAGGTCTTGATATATATATATATATATATATATATATATATATATATATATATATATATATATATATATATATATATATATATCCAATAAACTGACAACAAACAGTGCAAAACTAGTATCTAACTAGCTTGAGCGCTTTTGACTCTTAATGTGTCTTTTTCAAAGGCATATACAAAACATAGACAAGACAAACAAATAAAACAGAAAAACCGTAGTGTTTGCAAAACTTTACATGGCTGTTTCTACAGGAATTACACCTTTAAATGTATTATGTTTCAGCTAGTTTATATCAACTAATTGCGGATACTGGGAAATATTTGTATTAACGTAGAAATCGATGAGCCATAACGCCATCTGTTATTTTGTGTACATTTATGTAAGCACAAATTACATCCCGGATATTTCATTGTTATAGTCGTAATTGTAGGCTATTAAGCAAATTTAGAGATTTTTTCTAAAGGAAAATGTGTCGGCTGCAAAAGATAGTTTTATTTCTGCATGGCTGTCTTTCTCTAGTCTTCTTGGTTTAAACCGCGTGGTTTCAATGTTCTAAGGCAGCGTATCCAGTAAGATTCCTTTTCTTTCCTGGTTCCGGAACTCCAGTTGGGGTTGTTAGCAATTGCAATAAGTGTTATATCACTGAAAGTGTGGCCGGGGGGTGGGGTGGGGGGGAGAAGTGTTCTGCGACCGGGCTTCTGTACAACTTCTTTGTCATCCAATCAGATCTATGAAGGTTGATCCTTTTGTGTAGCTTTTCAGTTTCTCCGACATACTGAAGGCTACAGATCTTACATGTGATGAGATAAATTACATTCTCAGTTTTGCACGTTTTGTTTGGACCATGTATGTTTGTTTTTCTCTAGTCACTGTGCTAGAAAATGTCCTGGTCTCTATCATATGTTGACAGGTTTTGCATCTTTTATCGCCACAGGAGCCAGATTGACTAGGGTGGTCTTGACTAGTGATTGGCGTTAGCTTCGCCCTGACTAGGATGTCCTTAAGGTTGTTTGGTCTCCGGTAAGCTACTACAGGTTTGTTGGGAAGGATTAACTTTAGTGCGTCCGACGATTCCAAAGAGAGTAATAAGAAAGTTTATAAGTGCTGATGAAGTTTGCTATATCTGCAAAGTAAATGGACATTTGTCTCCAACATGCCCGCTTCGTCCAAGAAAGAGAAAATTCAAGATATCTGTTATCGTTGTCAGGAGAAAGAACACTGGGCTTCATAGTGCCCTAAGAAAAGAGAGAAGAAACAAGGGAAAGAGGAGAATGGTTCACAAGAAGAAGAAAATGATGATGAGGTAGAACTTGTGTCTGTGAGGAGATGGAATGGAAAAATGGACATTTTGAGCTGATGTGTTGGCCTTGATGAAATGTGAAATTTCATTTTAACTTAAAAAAGAGAATATAACAGAAAGGATACGTGTCTCTTGCTCATGATTTCTTTTATAATAAGGATAGCGTGTTTTGTTTTTATTGACACTGCATGAACATGTGCTCCTTCACCTCTCTCTATCCCTCTGGGGCATGTTTTAGTTAGAATTGAAATGGAACGTACGCGCTTTAGGCTTGCAAGCGCGGAAAATTTTGACATTCTCTTCAACCATCATTCTTGTCTCTTGATTTTTCAAACTTTAGATAAATACTCATACACGCATACACTAACACCATATAATGATGGGTAGAAGAGTTTGAATAGTGTGTGTAAGGGGTGTTGAATGGTATTGGAATGTTGGATAGTATAATGGTTTGATGGATAGTATTTATTGTGGTGTAAGGGATAGGATAATTTGGGAGATTTCATCTTCTTCGTTTACATTCTAAGATAACTCAGGACGGTGTGTGTGTGTGTGTGTGTGTGTGTGTGTGTGTGTGTGTGTGTGTGTGTGCATTGCTAGTTTTGTGTGAGGGGATGTATTCCTTCACGTCCGTGCTTCAGACGTAGAAAGGGTAGCGTTCGTCAGTCCGGCTACCAATCGTTGACGTGTCAACAACATAAATGATGAGCGAAAGGAGCATAAAAATGCTAGAGTTACAGGTGTGACTAAACCGTTAGACAACTGATGGAAGAATTAGTCCTCATTACCTTGTAGGAAGAAAAGACTGAAGAGGAGAAGAAGAAGAGGGAAGAAAAGATACTTCCTCACCTCATGATGCTCTCGAACTGTGTTGTGGTTCCCATGGTTAGGATACGTAGCGACCACAACAACAACAGCCACCATTTACCATTCCCCAAACTGATGATTGGGATCAGTAGTTGGAGAAACAGCATTTAGAATGGGAACCTGTTCGACCATACCAGCAACATCCATTCACAACGTCTGCGTGGAAAGAAAAGAGACTTCAGAGTTCCTCAAATAGACGATTGGAACTCTGAAGTCACTCAAGTCCCCTCTGCGCTCCTCACTTTCACCGTGGATTGGGTGTACGATTGGAGCAGACGATGTGTGTGTGGTGCCCGTCCAGGGAGGTGCGGTCACTAAGTGACTGAAAAATATAAAACGGTCCTTTTCAGGACCAACCATATCTCTAGAAAAGAGAGACGGATCAATGTGCCAAAAGTATTTTTGTTAGTGTGTGTCTGTGTGTCTGTGTGTGTCTGTGTCTGTGTGTGTGTGTGTGTGTGTGTTAGGGGTGTGTATGTGGAGTGTTGGATAGTATAAGTAAGTTTGAATATTATGTTTGTGAGATTTCATCTCCTTCTTCTACACAATACTCCTGTCTTCTGAGAGTTGATGTGGGAGTTTAGACACTAGACAATTTGTGTTTGAATTAGATGTATGGGTTGTTAGATAATATAGGTATATTTAGCATTATCTTTGTGCGATATCATCTTCTTCGTTTACATTCAAAGCTAACATATAAGACATTTGGGATAGTGTGTTTAAGGGGTATTGAATGGTATACCTGGTGTGATGGATAGTATTTTTAGTGGTGTAATGGATATATATTTTGTGACATTTCTTCTGATTCTCTTGCATCTAAGCTAACACAAGACGCTTGTGACAGGTAGTCTGATGGATAGTATTTTGTGGAGTAAGGGATAGTATATTTTGTGATATTTCAAATCATTCTCTACATTCTAAGCGAACACAAGGCATTTTGGATAGTGAGTATGATATGCTGAATGGTATAGCTGGTGTGATGGAAAGTATTTTTGTGGTTTAAGGGATAGTATATTTGGTGAGATTTCATCTGCTTCTCTTACACTCTAAGCTAACACAGGACTTTGCTTGGACAATGTGTGAGGTGATAGATGATGTAGATGGTGTAATGGATAGCATTTATGGAATGTTGGATGGTATATAAGGTGTGTGAGAGTATGTTTTGTTTGCTTTCATCGCCTTCTCTTTCATTCTAAGCTAACACACGGTCTGGTGTGTATAAGGGATCTGGGATGATAACAGGGATATTGGATTGTATTGTGGTGTTACGGATAGTATATTTTTGTGGTGTTAGGGAGAGTTAATTTTGTGATGTTTCACCTGCTGATCTTACACTTTAAGCAAACACAGGGCGATCATTGGATAGTGTGTTTTTCAGGGTGTTGAGTGGTATAATGGGTGTCATGGATAGTATTTTATAGGATGTCGGATGGTATATTATAAGATGTGTGAGAGTATGTTTTGTTTGTTTCTATCTGCTTCTCTCACACTCTAATCTAATACAAGGTGGTGTGTGTCTGTTTGTGTGTGTGTGTGTGTGTGTGTGTGTGTGTGTGTGTAAGGTGCGTGGATTGGTATAGGTGATGTTTTGGGTATTATCTTTGTGTGATTTATTCTCTTTCTCTTAAATTCGAAGCTAACCCATGGCGTTTTAGAATGAGTGTATACTGGGATCTTGGATGGTATATAAAGTACGTGAGAGTATTTTTGTGGGATTTCATCTTCTCTTAAACTCTAAGCTAAATCAGACAGCTTGTAATAGTGTGTGCATGAGATATTGAATAGAATAGGGATGTTGGATGATAATATATATATATTGTTACATGTAGGCTCCTACAAATGTAACAAAAGAAAAGAGCGAAGCCAACAAGCTTTGTAAATTTTAACAAAATAATTTATTTCCCTAGAAAATAATGTAAAAATAGGAAATAGGACTTACGGTTCATGAATATAATCCAAAATTTAATCCTAAAGTTGAAAAATATAAGTCCTATCACTAAACAGTTCTAATTGAATCCAGGTTCGAATCTCGATGACGTTCCAATACGGAAGGCGATGACGTCAGATGAGGTGTTCTACAAATGGCAACAAATCCTCGATTGAATCACAGTTTATCGTGTTTCCGTCTAGAATTCCAGAATAAATTTCCACTGAATTTCTTTGTCCCAGAATTTTTATAAAAAAGAACACTTGTTTAGTCTTCTAGAGAATAAATTATTAAATTCCAAAAAAACATATGACTTCAAAAACAATTTGGCAACAAAAATAGAAACACCTTGTTCCCTCAAGGTGTGAGAATATGACCGACTGAAAAGCTGTCAGAATGAGTATTAAACCCAGCTAAAAGGTCATTTCAGTCCCGCGTGATGGGTCACGTGGTCTCTTAACATTGAAGAGAGCAATAAAAACATGACACTTTGCACGTAGGCAAGAATAGCCCTATCTCAGAATCAAATTATCACACTGAATAAATTTTTTAAAAAAAGGTTACTTACGACTCAGCTAACACGTGGACCGAAATGACCTTGGTAATAGCCAATCGTTTTAACACGATGTTTACAAGATCTATGAACCAAGGTAAGCTAAAAATACTGCTTAAGTCATACTTGTGCGTTCTAAATAAACTGAATTTACTGGGGAAAAACATCAAATCCCGTGAAAATAATCATTACAATAAAATGTAATGACACAAAATTAAAATTAAAAATAATTAAAACTAACACACAAGTAATTAAATTCCATATACGTAACACTTCTCCCCATAAAGAAAAAGAAAGATTTATATAATAAAACTTTCTTTTTACCATATGTAAATTATACATGAGGTAAAACAAAATTGCATAAGAAAACTCTTATGAATTATACAAAGTGGACGTGAAACAATATTTCTATACACGGGAAAATCCATCTGCAATCAAATTGTCTTTTCCTTTGATGTGCCTAATGTCAAGATTATATTCTTGCAAAAACAAACTCCACCTTAATAATCTTTGATTTTTATTTTTCATCTTGTCCATGAAAGTAAGGGGGTTCTGATCATTAAACACCACAACCGGAGAAGGAGCTGAGCTAATGTAAACTTCAAAATGCTGTAATACCAGTATTAAAGCCAAACATTCCTTCTCGATTGTTGAGTAATTTCTTTGGTACTCATTTAATTTCTTAGGGAAATAGCACACTGGGTCATCAACACCATTTCTATCTTCTTGAATCAATACTGTTCCAACCCCAACATCACTTGCATCAACAGATAATTTAAAAGATTGATTGAAATTTGGAGCTGTGAGAACCGACCCACTTTTGAGTATGGCTTTAAACCTATCAAAAGCCTCCTGACATTTTTCAGTCCAAAGAAACTTGTTTTTCTTACTTAACAAGTTTGTCAGGGGTTAAGCAATATTAGAACAATTAGAACGAAACTTCCGATAGTATCCAGCCATACCCAAAAATTGCATCAGTTGCTTTTTACTGACAGGCACAGGCAAATCAGAGATAGCCTTGACCTTAGCATGTATAGGTTTATCTTGACCATGTCCCACAATATCTCCTAGAAATGTCACACAAGCACGGTAGAATTCACCTTATGATAAATTGATTGTCAAATTTGCATCAGTGAGTCTGTCGAAGAATTTCCGAATCGTTGCTAGATGTTCTTTGGAGGTGTCATTGTAGATGATGACATCATCGATGTAAGCATCACAATTATCTACACCAGAGGTAATCATATTCATTAAGCGTTGAAAGGTACTTGGGGAACCCTTCATCCCGAACGGCATTACTTTATATTGATAGAGTCCATCTGGAGTCACAAATGCCGAAATTTCTTTCGCTCTTTCCGTTAGTGGAATTTGCCAAAATCCTTTCAGAAGGTCGAATTTGGTGACGTACTTGGCATTTCCAGTATTCTCAATACAATCATCGATTCTTGGTAATGGAAATGCATCTGTTTTTGTCAAACTGTTCAGCATCCTATAATCAGTGCACATACGTAAGGTTTTATCTGGTTTCGGAAAAAGTATACATGGTGAACTTCAATCACTTTTACTGGGCTCTATGAAATCATTCTCCAGCAAATACTGAATTTCCTTTTTCAAGTATTCCTGTTTGAGAGGGTTCATCCTGTATGGGTGTTGTTTCACAGGTTTTGAATCTACAATTTCAACGTCATGAAAAATTTGGTTTGTCCTCGCAGGAATATCTGGAAACAAGTGCTCGTATTCGAATAATAACTGTTTAAGTTCATTCGATTCTTCTTGTTGCAAATGTAAAAGTTTCTGGTCCAGATTTTTCATAATTTCTGAATTCCGAAGCTTTATTGTTCCAAGATCAACAGTGTCCGATTGAATTTCTTCACTTAAGTCCTCAGTTTGTGGGACAGGTATAACTAAATTAATTGCATGATTTACTTGGCTATCTCTTTCAATATACTAGTACTCCTATAATTTATTTAGACCAGAGTATCATAATTATAATTTAACTCTTTCATTTTCTTCTTAACTTTGTAAGGGCCGTAAAATCTAATTTAAAGAAAATTTGAAGAATGATCAAGAGAGAATGAACTCTATTACCAGATTCAAAACTTCTCTTAATAAAAGTTCTGGGAAACCACATTTTCACTTTTGACTTGATTTGCTGAGTGCCAAATTCAAGCATTACTAGCTGGAAAATTCCAGACATACAATTTGACCCTTGACCAGATTCGACAGATTTGGGAAGGCCAAATTGAGTAAAAAACAAAAACAAAAAAAAAAAAAAAAAAAAAAAAATTATCAAAGCGTTCACTATGGTTTTGATTTTAATATTCCTCAAAGGAATTGCCTCTGGGAATCTTGTTGACGCACACATAATGGTCAACAAATATTGGTTGCCTGACTTGGTCCTAGGTAAGGGACCAAGACAATGTAACATAATTCTGCTAAGTGGTTCGTCAAATGCAGGAATAGGTTGCAGATGAGCCTTAGGTATCTTCTGATTGGGTTTTCCTACAATTTGACAATATGACAAAATCTACAAAATTTACAAACATCACTTTTGATTTTTGGCCAATAAAAGTGAGTCAAGATCTTATGATAAGTTTTATTTATCCCTAAATGACCAGCCAGAGGAGTTTCATGGGCCAAACTAAGTATTTCCTGTCTGTAAGATTTTGGAACTATAATCTGATAGTTCACTGAGCACTCGTGAGCAGCAGGTACCACGGGAGGTCTCCATTTTCCCATAAGAATTCCATTTTTAATGAAATAACAGACAGGTACTTCGGTGGCTTGAGTTTCACTAATGGCCCTCTGAAACAAACAGGAGATCTCAGGATCTTTTCCCTGATCGACGACAAATGATTGTCGTTTGTCACCCTGATTAGATAAAAGAGAATGAATAGTTTAAAGAGGATCACTGTGATCAATATCTTTTGATTGATCCAAACAAGGAGTGAAAGTGACCTCATCAAAAGCCTGACCAATTCATGTGTCAGCTAAAGGAATATTTTCCTTATCAAAATCATTCTCAAGAGCTTTCTTTGCCATAGCTCTGATAACTGCACAAGCTGGGTATAAATCAGGGTATTCTTTCTCAATAAGATCAACATTCTGATCCAAGGAAGGCTTGTCAGTGATAAGTGGATTAACCACAACCTTGTCTCCAGTTCGGTCGTTGCCTAGTAACAAATGAATGCCCTCAACGGGTAAAGTAGACACTATTCCGACTGTCACAGGTCCTGAAACTAAGTCTGATGACAAATTTACAGAATGAAGAGGAAAATGAACAGAACTGCACTGTACTCCCTGAATGAGAATACTCTCATTAGAACAGGACTTCTCAGAAAAAGGCAAAGTACCTGATAATAAAAGACTCTGAGAAGCTCCTGTATCCCTTAAAATTTTAATATGGATAGGATTGGCCAAATCATCCAAGAGTGATATAGAACCCTTCGACATGAATGGTTCATAATTCTGCATAATAAAATCAGACTGGGGTTTATTAGACCCAACAAATGTATTGCTTTCAATATATGACTGTGACCTAGCCTCTTAGAAATAAGAGCATTTGGGATAGGTCTATCTTGATTCTGATGCCTATATTTAAATTTGAAGTAATCAGAAATGACGTGTCCTTTCTGGCAATAGGTACACGTAGGAATAGACAAGGATTTTGAATCAAGTTTATCAGAGGCTTGATTTTTAGAAGTTGTGCCAAAGTGAGCTTTAGAAGGAGTCGTATTAGGCTGAAATACCTATCTACTAGTAGACTGGTGAGTGAAAGATTTGCTTACAACAGGAAGTTTATGAGTTAAAGAACTCTCATCAGCAGCAAGAGCATCATTTTCCAAGGTATCGATCTTATGCTCGTCAAAATGATTCTTAATGTCATTAGGAACACAGTTTTTGAACTCTTCAAGTAATACAAGTTGTTCGAGACTTTCATAATCATGTTCAACTTTCTTGGCTAAGCACCATCTCTTAAATAACTGCTCTTTTTGTCTTGGAAATTCAACATAAGTTTGTCCAGCTTCTTTGTTATAGTTTCTGAATTTTGCCGATAAGCCTCAGGGACTAACGCATAACCCCTTAAGATGCACTCCTTAACCAAATCATAGTCAGAACTTTGCTGTACTGACAGACATGCATAAATTTGTCGGGCCTTGCCAAAAAGTACACATTGCAATAACTGAGTCCAATGCTCCCTTGGCCATTTCAAATTTTCGGCAACTTTTTCAAAATAAATAAAATATTTGTCTACTTCTTTTTCTCTAAAAGGGGGCACTAACTTGATATTTCTTGTAATGTCAAAACTTGAATTTCTATGTGAAGTGAGATCATGCTTTTCACTTGCAAACTCAAATTCTTTCATTTTAATTTGAAATTCCCTTTGTTCCTTCTCTTTTTCAAATTGTAATTGTTTATCTTTATTCCTCTCCTGTTTCTCTCTCCCTCTCTTCAACTTGTAATTGTTAATCTTTCTTTTCTCCCTCTCCTGCCTCTCTCTCTCTCTCTCTCTCTCTCTCTCTCTCTCTCTCTCTCTCTCTCTCTCTCTCTCTCTCTCTCTTCAAATTGTAACTGCATTTGTTTATCTTACTCTCTTTCCTGTCTCTCTCTCTCTCCTCTTTCTCAAATTGCAATTTCATTTGTTTATCATTCTCTCTCTCTCTCTCTCTCTCTCTCTCTCTCTCTCTCTCTCTCTCTCTCTCTCTCTCTCTCTCTCTCTCTCTCTCCTTCTCTTCAAATTGCAATTGCTTCTCTTCCAGTTGCAACTGCAATTGTTTCTCTCTTTCCTCTTTCTGAAGCTCGAGCTTCCTTAACTCCAGTTCCATTTTGTTCTTCATTTTTAATTCCTTTAATTTTGTGTCAAGAGTCTGATACCGACTTACTGGCCGAAGCCAAAACACTTTTATCAAGAACATTCTTCTCTGCCAAATACTGGATCAAAATATTTTTAATTTCTTGTGTCGTAAAGGAAGATTTTGCTTCAGAAAGATCTTATTTTCTGGTAAGTTCAAGCAAATCATCTTTTTTTCAGACTATCCAACTGCTCCTGAGTAGGACTAGAAAGAAAAGTCTCCACTTTTAATGACACTGTGAATGAAAGCCTGTTGTTTTCACTAAAGATTTCAAACAAAATGTAAAGTAGTACTTGGGATTTGAAAAACTAGGGGAATTTAAATTTCAAAAAACAATTTTCTGAAATATTTTAGCCAAAATTCAAATATCCCAAGGACGAGCACCCAGTTTTCCTCTGTTACTTGTAGGCTCCTACAAATGTAACAAAAGAAAAGAGTGAAGCCAACAAGCTTTGTAAATTTTAACAAAATAATTTATTTCCCTAGAAAACAATGTAAAAATAGGAAATAGGGCTTACGGTTTGTGAATATAATCCAAAATTTAATCCTAAAGTTGAAAAATATAAGTCCTATCACTAAACAGTTCTAATTAAATGCAGGTTCGAATCTCGATGACGTTCCAATACGGATGGCGATGACGTCAGATGAGGTGTTCTACAAATGGCAACAAATCCTCGATTGAATCACAGTTTATGTTTCCGTTTGGAATTCCAGAATAAATTTCCACTGAATTTCTTTGTCCCAGAATTTTTATAAAAAAGTACACTTGTTTAGTCTTCTAGAAGAATAAATTATTAAATTCCATAAAATAGATGATCTTCAAAAACAATTTGGCAACAACAATAGAAACACCTTGTTCCCTCAAGGTGTAAGAATACGACTGACTGAAAAGCTCTGAGAATGAGTATTAAACTCAACAAAAACTTCATTTGAGTCCCGCGTGATGGGTCACGTGGTCTCTTAACATTGAAGAGAGCAATAAAAACATGACACTTTGCACGTAGGCAAGAATAGCCCTATCTAGGAATCAAATTCTCACACTGAAATAAATTATATAAGAAAGGCTGCTTACAACTCAGCTAACACGTGGGCCGAAATGATCTTGGTAATAGCCAATCGTTTTAACTCGATGTTTACAAGATCTATGAACCAAGGTAAGCTAAAAATAGTGCTTAAGTCATACTTTTACGTTCTAAACAAACTGAATTTACTGGGGAAAAACATCAAATCCCGTGAAAATAATCATTACAATAAAATGTAATGAAACAAAAATAAAATAAAAACAAAAATGTAAAACTAACACACAAGTAATTAAATTACATAGATGTAGCTCTCTCTCTCTCTCTCTCTCTCTCTCTCTCTCTCTCTCTCTCTCTCTCTTCTCTTCTCATATATATATATATATATATATATATAG
This sequence comes from Megalonaias nervosa, assembly GCA_016617855.1. Classification (NCBI taxonomy): domain Eukaryota; kingdom Metazoa; phylum Mollusca; class Bivalvia; order Unionida; family Unionidae; genus Megalonaias; species Megalonaias nervosa. The sequence goes on along the minus strand of JAECUM010003330.1, from coordinate 34,217 downwards.
GTATATATATATATATATATATATATATATATATATATATATATATATATATATATATATGTATGTATGTATGTATGTATGTATGTTGTGAGATTTCATCTCTTTCTCTTACATTCTAGGCGAATACAAGGCATTTTGTATAGTGAGTATGATATGCTGGATGGCATAGTGTTGTGATGGATAGTATTTCTGTGGTGTAAGGAGTAGTCTATTTTGTGATATTTTATCTTCTTTTACATTGTAAGCTAATACAGTGTGTGTGTGTGTGTGTGTCTTTGTTTGTCCCTATGAAACTCCCTTTGTCCCTATAAAAACCCCTTTGTCCCTAGAAAATTCATTTCTCCTACCTGCCTAGGATAGCGCGTATTGAGGTCATTCGCTTACAAACTGTTACTTAGCAGCCGCCCATTCGAGGTCAGCCACTTGCAACACTATTACTAAATGCCCGCCCGACCTACGTCAGCCACATGTAACACTGGTTCATTTTGATGCTATAAATATAGACTTGGGTTTATCCATAGGAATTTCCACAAGTTGTTGCTATAAATAGATATTAGGTTTGTCCATACGATTTTACCACAAATTATGACTAAAAATATTTACGAGTGTTTTTCCAAAGGAATTTCCACAATTTGTAGCTATAAATAGATACTGTGTCTTTCGATTGGACTTTTGTTTACCAGTTGTGGCTAGAAATTGATACTAGGTTTTTGCAAATGGAATTTCAACAAGTTGTAACTATAAATAGATACTTGGATTTTCCTTAGGACTTTTATACAAGTTGTGGCTAAAAACTAATACATGCGTTTTACTATTTCTCACTTTCCTAGAAAGATATAATTATCAACTATCGTCAAAATATTTTTGTCTCTTTGTTGTATAGGTGTTTGTTTGAATGTTTGTCTGTTTGTGTATGTTGACCCTAAATAGTCACACCATGTTCAGTTCCCCTTGTCCCTAGACAAGCCTACCATGTTCCACTTCCCCTGTCCCTTGACAGACCTACCATGTTCAATTCCCCTTGTTGCTAGACAGATCCACGATGTTAAATTCCCATTGTCGCTAGACGGGCCCACCATGTTAAATTTTTCTTGTCGCCAGACAGACCCCATGATAAATTCCCCTTGCCATTATCGTCCCACATTACTACTATAATCTCTATCTACAACTACTGCCATTGCGTTTTGGACAGTATCTTAAAAATGGGCGTTAAAAAGTAATTAAAACATGGTGTTGGATCGTTAACATTAGCATTTCCATTTGACTCCATATAGTCTCATCATGTTAAACGATTATTACTGCCCCAGATGTACATGCTAAGGATGTTATAGAGTCAGGGACATTTTCTTTACATTTACATTAGCATTCCCGTTATAGACCCAGGGACATTATTTACATTATCGTTCCCGTTTGGCTATATGGTCCATCAATGTATCACACAGCGTGACACTAATTCTCGTTTGTCTCTCAGGTGTCACATATTACTTCTCCTTTATGCCCCATAAAGCTATGCCCATGTTAAATCTGCCAATAATCTCCAGACCATTGTAACTATCAGTCGAAATAGATGGCATCCTAGTGTTAATTATCATTTGAAACTATAGCTCACAGATCAATTCAAACATATGATTCTCTTTATGTGCCCATTCGAAACACTTTACCATCTCCGTATAACGGTCCATAATGTTAATCATGTGTACTAGTTAACATTCGATTCCTATTGTCCATATAACGGCCCATTTCAAAATATTGACCTTAATGTTAATTCGTATTGCTGGTAAAACGACCCATCTGTCTATATGGTAGCCCCCAATAATACATTAGCCGTTCTATACATTTATTAATTACCAAAGACACCAATGCATTTGTGAAGAAGGGTAAAGACTTCTTTGAAAATATTTTTCTCATAGAACTTATGTTGTTATCGTGAGTTTAACCTATTTTTCAACACTTGATAGGCTACGCATGGCAGCCAGTATAACTGGTGAAGGAAGAACCCGGAAAAACCCCAATAAGAACCACCGGCCCACAGGAAACTACTGGCATGCTTTCTCACATACCCCCATAAAACGTATATCCTAGTGATGGCACTACATGAATACTATAATGAGAAAAACCCATGGCCAGTAATTCTCGTTTCGTATAAGCAAACTTTCGTTTCGTTAAAGTTTATGTTTGATTTTAAATTTTAGCGAGCTTTTGTTGCACTGTCTACCGTTTTAGTTCGGGTCAGGTGATTCCGCCTGGTTATATATACGTGCCAACTATGGCTGCAACGTTGGTATTTTATGAAGCAGTATTGTGTAAGACATCCTATTGCAAATGAAGCAGTATAACCACTCCGCCAGAGCAAGCACATTTGGTCGTAGTTCGCCGAACAGGAAAGGGAAAGGTCGGGGAATCTAGACAAAATATGGACCAGGTCTTTCGTCGACCAGAATACAGGCGCTACAAGGCTTATTCAAGAGGCTCGAAATTTTGAAATCATTACCTTGCGACAATATACATTTTAATTGACAATCTCTCTTCTCTCTTCATTTCGCATTGTTGTCTCTCGTCTGTCGATCATGAGCGAGTAACGACCCGCGACAGCGACCCGGTCGACGACTCAGCGACTCAGTCGACGACATAGTCAGCGACCCAATTGACAACTCTGCGACCCAGTCGACGAATCAGCGACTCAGTCGGTGACGCAGAAGGACGACGACCCAGTCAGCGATCCAGAAGGACAACCCAATCGGCGACCAAGAAGGACTACCCAGTCGACGACTCTGCGACCCAGTCGACGACCGAGGATGACCCAACGACTAAGTCGACGACCCATTCAGCGACAAGAAGCCAGGAATAAGATGGTATCCCGCTGAGGTAGGCATCTGTCGCACTCTGGAGCTCCAGTCTAGAGATAGATACAGCTGGATATCACTCCAAATACAAAGACGTTCCTAAATAACCCGATATAGCGAAACTCGGGATAGTGTAGAAGAAGGGGTTTCCGCTACAATATATTGATAGTCATGTCAGTTATAATCAATTACAGAATGTGTTTACTGTATTTAAAGCCACTCAAACTGACACTACATGTATAGTTGAACAGACAACAAAATATTAGTGAATTTCGGTGTTGTTCTTTTCTGTCATTATATGTATACTTACTTGTCTATCTATGACCTTAAAGCTCCTATAGGGGAATATTGTGACATCCGCGTTGTTAAATTTCCATTGCATGGTGTACCTTCTAAACGTAATAATCAATAACCGGAGATGGGAGCATATCATACGTATTTTTAACTTCCCATTTAGGGGCAATGCTAAACTACTTTAGGGCCCTATATTCCGGGACGCGTACAATGCAGGACAAGTAGGACAAAATTCCGGTGGCCCACGTCAGGGGGCCCACCGCCGTCACAATTTGTAAATCATAGGGGCCTAGACTTTTTCCTGGCGCCCACAATTCCTGTCAGCGGCTCTGCCTATGTTTTTTCATCTATGGTAAATTCCCGTACGGCCCCAGTAATTTTAAGTCCCATAGACCCCTATACTGGCAAAAACCCACTAATGTTAAATTCCTGTATCTCCCAAGAGTGCTCCAATTTTGATAATATACCAAAGGTGACCAGTATGTCTAATGTTAAACTCCCAGAGATGGCCACAGTGACATCCATAATGTTAAACTCCCGTATATAGTTACTGTCCCAAATGCATGTAAAATTTCCATAGATAACATACCGTACCCCTAGGGGCCCTTGGTCGACTCAGATTTCTTATATATCACCTCTTTCCACTTCCGTTCAACTCGACCAACGTGGTATTTGAGAAAGTTTGTCAGCAGCTTCCTGTGATTCAGTGGATCTTGCCAGGTTCTTCCTCCACCAAATATATTGGCCGCCATGAATATGCTAACATATAGGATGGAGGTGGACTGTGCATGTGCCGAATTGTTCAACGTTGGCTATTCACTGGAGGACAATTTCATGGTTTTCATGGAGTTTTAGAGAGCCCCAGACACCTCATCAACGACTTATAAGTGTATGAACATTCACCACAGATAAAAATTACAGTATTTCTATCCAGAATGTACGATCTGAGCAGAGCTTATCACTATCAGTGAGCGATTTTCCCGCTATAATCGGCTTTGTTTACACTAGTGCGTTCAATCATTGTCCAACAACATCTACGTTGCGGCCTATGATGTATGTATAGTAGCATAAGTAATATGAGGTTTCTATTTCAGAGACCCTCCTACCCCCCAAAACGTTATACGTTAGCATTTTTGTCAGCAGCCTTTTTTAGCTTAAAATGATGACTTTCATATTTCTGACAAAAATATGTTTTGTTGGGGTAGGGGTGTCTCTGAGATAGAAACAACTCAATTACTTATACTACTATTACACTCTAGAAATTATTTTTATAGTTTTAGACAAAATTTATATTAAACAATAAAATATTATATATAATGTCCTTCTGTTATCCAACCCGACATGTTGGATTTGATCTGACAAACAGATTTTGTAAGAGATTTAATTCCATCAAATCAGCCTCAGGTTATACTGGTATAAAACCTAAAATAATAAGCGATTGTATTAAAAAAGTTGGATATCATATATCGCCAAAATATGGATCAGTTTGGTTATTCGCGACTGAAAATGATGTGAGAGTAGCGGGTTGGGCAGATGATATGATGACATTTATTGATAATATGGTTGATATTTTATTTGATAACGATATTTCTAAAGCTATAAAAAATTAAACATCTACTGTTGTAACCCATATTTTATTATAATCTTTTTCATACCTGCTAACTCTCATTGGCAGAATATCTGTTAACATACTGTCAATAATACAAAACTCGCGTATTAAATCATCCATATCATATTTTATACCACGCAAATAAGATCGTATTTGATCAAGTAATTTTTTATAGGTGATACTTGCTGTTTTGCAAGCATTTTCTTAGTCGCAAGACGAGGTTCAATTTTTTTACACGCTGTTGCAAGAGAAACACCGACACCAGATATTATTAACAAAAACGGGTTTAATGATGAGCCACTTGAAATTATACCAGAGCTGGTCATGATCAGAGGTAAATATGATATTACTCGAAGTATTTTGGTATAGTATTTGTAACATTTTTTTACGCACCAAAGTTTTTTTATGATAATATCTGTAATATTGTATTAGAGCGTCCACATCTTGTTTTGGAATGTTTTCTGAAATATGATTAAAATCAACTATATTTTTTTTCATTGTATAATATTTGTTTACATATTTTATAACATCTCTAAGTCTAATTGTGGAGTTTCAGCTACAAATTCAAGACACCACCAGTAAATCACTAATTTTTTTGAATTTTTATCAGATGGTTCCAGTAGAAATGTTTCCTCAGCATCTTTATTTAACACTATAGATACAACTCCAGAAAAATTATCGGTTGAATAACGCCATGGAAATGTGGAAAATATACTAAATTTTACACTGCTAAATACGGACAGCCTATATACACCAGTGACTTTCGCGGTATGTTTGAGAGTATTATTGCTCGGTGTCCATAATGATGATCCTGATGCTACTATGTACACGATATTGTTATCTCGTCCGTGAGGAATTTTAATCAGATTCGTTTTTTCAATGATACCAGGAATTCTGCTAACAATATCGTTTAGTTTTGTGTTAATGTCAGCGAGTTTAATATCTACAACTTCTGGACTTCCAAAAAATTCATTAATAGATTTGTTTATATTTCTACGAAAATTCAGGAACGTTTGTACGTGATTAGAAAAATCAGTTCTAATAGCGTTAATTCCTTCGTTTATTAGAATATTAATATCGTCGATGTATTTTTTGTTACTGCGTCAAAATCTGTTTCTGGTGTTCTGAGATTATTAATACCATTATTGTTCATGTTGAGGAATGCGCGCATTGTACCACCGTTGACTAACACATACTTAGATTCTTGATCATCGATGTATTTTTTTGTTGCTGCGTCTGATTCTGCAGCTGGGTCTCCAAGGTATGTAATTTTTTCCCCGACATGATAATATTACCTGTAACTGTCCCACCTATTTTATCAAGTTTATTATCATCAACATACTTTAACTGCAAATAACTTACCGCTTGAGTTTGATTTAAGTTTGCTGGCGGATACCTGGTCTCTAAATTTATAAAATTTTTTCCTGACATATCTAAGTTACCACTTAAAGTTCCACCAGATTTATCTAGTTTATTATTATCGACTAATTTAAGTTGTGCATAACTAAAGGCTTGTGTATTAACATTTATTGGTGGATAATCTGTTTCTAACTCTAATACTCGTTGATTTGACATAAACAAGTTTCCAGCCATTGTGTCGCCGGATTTTTTTTAGATAGCCTGATAAATCAACCTTGCCGTCTATTGTACTTTCAGCTGTTGAATCCCCTACTAATGTTCCAAATTTTGAATAAAATCTCATTATTTACTTATCGTTTGACAAAATTATATAACAATAATGGCAAAATCATCGATATTAAATTTTGATACAGAACGTTTGGTGAAACATAAACATAACAATGAACTTCCAGATTGTCATTATCTTATCGTTGGGAGAACCGGATCGGGAAAAACAAACTTACTTATGAACTTACTTCTCGGGGATAATTTTAACTACGATCGCGTTTATATTTATACGATTAATCCTCATCAGGATAAGTACGAGCTACTTAACAATTATAATGACAAACTTCGTGATGATCTTGAAGGTGGCGAAGATTTTTTTATTATCAAACAACCAGAAGAACTTATTCCAGTTAATCAACTTGATTCGTCCGAGCACAAGATAGTTGTTTTTCATGATATTCCGCTAAACAATGAAGAAATGAATAAAATCAGATCATATTTTTCACTGTCGCGAAATAAAAAATGTAATTCTATTTATCTCACCCAGAGTTTTTATAACGTTGATAGATTTATTAGGCGAAATACTGGTTGTTTTATATTATTTCCAGGACTTGACAATGTCGATGTTAGAAATATCGCGAACGAGCAATGTGGTGATGTAACAAAAGATAAATTTATTGAACTATATCATCAAGCAACGGCAAATAAATACGACTTTTTTTTGTTTGATAAATTGGCAAATGATACGAGTAAAATGTTTCGATGTTGTATTGAAAATTATCTACAGTAATTTTTATACAAAATAGTATATAATTAATGGAAAGACAAGCAAAGTACTGAAAACATATAGAAGATCTAAAAAAAACTTGCGCAATCTCAGGCAAAATTTAAACAACAAGTACAGCAAGCACGACGTGGCCAAGTGATTGCAGCAGAAACAACAGCCGCCGCTCTCAAGCCAGTTACTGAGGCTTTACTTGGAAAACAACCTGAAACTAAACCATTATCAGAAGAAGAACTTAAGCAACTACAGGAAAAAGGTTTACTCGGACTAATTAAAGAAAAACAAGAAGAAACTGTTGGAAGAATTGCTGAGATATCTGAAGAAGAAAAAAGAAGATTAGCTGAGGCGCTTGTAACAAATATCGCTGATCCGGTTGCAAGACAAACTGAACTAGATCGGCTAATAAATAATCCACTAGCGTTTCAACTAAGATTAACAAATTTAACCACAGCGGAGATTAAAAATATTTTAACAAATTTATCAGAAAAATTAAAAGATATTGAAAAGGAGCAAGAAAGAGTTGGCCAGTTAACGGTAAAGTTTATGGAAGTTGAAGATCAAAGGCGATGGTATATAAAACAAGCAAATAATGAGATAACAAATGATGAATATAATGAATTTTTAACGAAAGAAAATATAAAAGATCTTGATAATATAGATAAATGGAATGATGCAGAATTTAACAAATTGATTGTTGATTTAAATGTAATAATGCAAGACGGTACTGTTGCTAAAAATGAGTTAAAAACAGCTATAAAAGCGGATGATATGCTTTCACTTTATGATAGAATAAGACATGGTGTTATCCCTGTAATGGTTGGAAAAACAGCAGAAGCCAATAGAAAAAAACCTCCTGGTACCGGCTGGGATTTTAAAAGGAAATTTAAAGTCTATGATCAAAATCGAGTAAAAAAACATAGAGAAAAAACAGGAACAGGTGTTAGAATATTTTCATCAGTTACTGAAATGATTGGCAGATTAATGCTATTGATATCATCAAAAGAAGCTGGAAATGTTGGTGTTAAAATTGACAATGAAATTATTGATATACTTGATAATTTGAGATCGGAAAATTTATTAACATCTGACGAATACGAAACCTTACACCTTGATTTGATATAAATCAAGACGATTTGATGTAAATCAAGGTGATTTGATATAAATCAAGGCGATTTAATTTTATAAAAATATAATAATAAATGTCAGCAACATTATTACTAGACTCTAGCCAATCTGATAAAGATAGCGCAAATTTTTCAGTGAAGTGTATTCCGCCAATAGAACTAGATCGTGAAAAACAATATGAAATTGAACTAATTTCCTGCACTTGTTGGAATGCTATGGCTAATGTAAAAACTGGAGTAAACGATGAATTTTCATTTAGTGTTCCTATACGTACTCCACCATTTGTCGCGTGGAAAACAATTAAAATTCCACAAGGAGCCTACAATATTACTGATCTAAATAAAATAATAAAAGAACTTATAACATAAAATAAAGGTATAGCTGATAATTTTGAGCTTACACCAAATTATAATACGTTACGCGCAAGATTGAAATTAAAAGATTTAACAGTTAGACTTGTATCGCAAACAAGTATCGCACCACTGATAGGATTTTATAATTATGTATATCATGCTCTTAATCGTGATAATCCAGAAACGTATGAAGGTGAAAAGCCAGTAAATATAACTGATGTAAACACAATATTGGTAAATTGCTCCATCGCATCTGGTTCTTATTCAGCTAAAGGTAGTAAAGGACAAACGATATACAGTTTTTCACCAGAAGTTCCACCAGGATCTCTTATGCAAATTAGTCCACGTCATATTATTTATTATCCGTTAAACGTTGAAAATCAAATAACAGAAGTAAATATGCAGTTGACAGATCAGTCTGGAAGACAGTTAGATCTTAATAATGAAGTTGTAGCTTGTTACCTGCACTTGCGCCAGCAATAGTAAACATATTTTCTGAAAGATTTGACAACAAAATTATACAACCTCAGATATAATGAAACAGTAAAAAGTTTATAGAAGAAAAATAGTAGGAGGATTTTTAGGAAATATATTTGCTAAAATTATGAAAAATATTCCAGGAATAGCTCATAAAGTTGCACCAATTGCACTTGACGCATCAAAAGCTTTTGCAACTGGAGCTGCATCTGCTGCTGGAACTGCCGTGGAGCAAAAAATGGCTGATAAAATAAAAGGCGCGCCGCAAAGCGGATTACCGCAACGTGGTATACCGACAATCAAACAAGCTATTTCAGAAATAGCACCAACAAAAGAAACTCAACGCGCAATGATAACAACGACAAAAAAACTTTTATCGCCACGAGAAGAACAAATTATACAAAAATTAATATCTAAAGTAACAGCGCCGCAATAACTTCGCTATCATTGATGACAAAATTTTGTATAACCTAATAAATAAAAAAATGTCTGTAAAAAATTATCTCGATTTAGCAGAAATTTATGACACAGACGACACAGTAACAGAATTCGAATATGTTGAATATCTTGATGAAAATTCTAACGAACCTAATAAGACTGGCCAAAGAACATTTAATACTCGAGACGAGGACGTATTTTTACTTCCTCATAAAGCAATGTTGGAAGTTCGTGGCCAGATTATGACAGTGGCTGTTCCACCTGCCGCAATTGCAGCTGGGACAGAAGTAGCTCTTATAAATGACGGTTGGTGTTTATTTAAAAGTGCTAAATATCAGCTGGCCAATCAAACTGTCGAAGATATTTCAAATCACTTACAAGTTGCAAGTACAATCTTAAATATTATTTCGTTTTCCGACGATTACTCCAGATCAACTGCAACTAATATGATGTAGTTTAAAGATACTGGAGCTGGAGCAATAATTCCTGTGATAAATGAATTTATTTTAAGAACGTTATTAGCTGCTGGAGCTGATGCTGCCGCAAATGCTGTAATTGTAAGAGATTTTCTTATCGCTAATGCTGCCAATTTTGGTATAGCCCCACCAGCTGCAGCTGCTAACGCAGACGATACAAGAGTCTCACTTATTGCTGCTTGCAATAATCTTGGTATAACCGCACCAGCTGCGGCTGCTGACGATACTGCAATGTTAAATTTAGTTAATAACGCAATTAGCGTAAAAAATATACGTTATAATGAGGGTTATACTAAGAGAAAGAAACTTGCAGCAGTATCACGTCAAATTACAATGATGCTGCCACTAAGTACAATATTTGGCTTTTGCAGGGACTATAATAAAGTATTTCGTGGAGTTAAGCATACTCTTATTTTAGATCGATCAGATCAAAACGATTGCCTGTTTAGGTCAGGTGGGGTTGTTGTACAATTTGTCATAAACAAACTTGCACTATGGATGCCAAGAATAACTCCGTCTATCACTAAAATGGCGGAATTAAATAATATGCTGGAAAAACACACAAACAGAATTTATTTTCAGCAACATAGAATATATCAAACAGAAGTTCCGAATACCACAGACTACACATGGCGAGTCACAACGACACCAAGTGAACAAAAACCACGGCAATTATTTGTTGTATTTCAGCAACAAGCTCGACTTAACAACCAACAACAAAATAATGCGATATTTGATGATGCTGATGTTAGACGAATATATGCTAGAATAAATTCAAAGCAATATCCGGAGCGAGCGATAGAATGTAATTTTGCAGATAATGCTAATAAAAACATTACTCGACCTTATATGTATTTACTCAATGCAGTGCAAAAATATCAAGATGTTGGAGATGGATCTCAGATATCAGTAGAGGAATTTCGTACACTTTATCCGATATTTTATTTTGATGTTAGTAAACATAGCGAGCGAGCTGTAGACAGCACAGCTGATATTGAAATTACTTGGACACTAGGAGCACTTCCAGCAGCGCAGTTAAACGTGTATGCGTTAGTGATAAGCGATAGATTTGTTACAATTGACTCTATAGGAGGTAAAATGACAGTCCAAGTTTAATCTGTAATCGTTATATAAGATGACAAAATATATTGTAAAAGAAATACATTTGACTGATGGTCAAGTTAAAAAAATTAGCAGCTGCTGTTGCAAAACAGAGGCAAGTATCATTAAAGGTCAACCCTAACGCAACAGGTGCTTTAACAAAATTGTTGTTAACAAAAAACAAGTAAATAAATATGATCGCAAAAAACCTTTGTTTTAAATTTAAGCGCTGCACAAATAACTGCAATGGCACAACATGGCGGTTTCTTCGGTCCGGCATTATCTGTGATAGCCAATACATTACTACCTAAAATCTTGCCAGTGTTGGGTACATTAGGATTAGCAGCAGCGTCTGGGGCAATATCTGGCGCAACGGAAAAGGCAGTTAAAGGTAGTGGTATTGTCCGCGGCGGCGGTATTGTCCGCGGTAGTGGTATAAAGAAAATTTTCGTATAAATGTTCGATGGTAACAATTTTTTAGTTTAATGTTTCGTATAAATGTTCGATGGCAACAGTTTTATCTGACCGATAAATATAATGCCAAAACGAAAAACAGCAACGAAAAGAAAGACGACGAAAAAAAAGACACGACAGCGAAAAGGTGGATTTCTTCCAATAGCCCCATTACTAGCGGGATTGGCGGGAAGTCTATTGCCAGGTCCGTTAGGACGAGGACGAGGATTAATGTTGCCAGGAACAAGGCCGCGTTAAGTAATTTTGATATGCTTGACAAACTAAAAAATGTAAAACATTTCTGTGGAGTTTATTCCAAAGATGAACTTATGGCGATTCCAGCGCAAGCGACACCATATACAAGATTTTAATGACGGATCTGGCACACACTGGGTAGCTGTTTATGATAACAATTATTTCGACTCGTTCGGAATTCCACCAAGTGACGCAGTAAAAAAAATATATGAGCAGAATGCAAGATACGAAAATAATAAATTATTCGTCTAATCAAATTCAACCAGTTGGAACTTCCGCTTGTGGATATTATTGCTTAATGTTCATCAAACAGATGACAAAAAATCCAGATTTTTTAAAGTTTATTTTGCAATTTGATAAAAGACCTTCTCACGCTAATGATGAGATTGCATTTAATTTTTGTAAAGCTACCTAAAGCTTGCAATTAATTTTATCTAAATTACAAATATAACAATGTCAACATATTGTCTTAAATGTAAAACTAAAACAGAAAATAAAGACGAAAAAACAGAAGAAAAAAAAATAATAGAATAATGCTGAAAAGTATTTGTGCAATCTGCGGAAGATAAAAGGTATGTTTTTGCCAAAAACAAGCGGAGCGGGTTACCCTCCTGACGTTGTAAGGGAGATTTTTTTTGTAGACGACTGAAAAAAATCAATAATTGTGTTTTCTAACCAATTTTACCTGTGTTTTGGGGAAAATGGTTTAAAAAAATCAGTAATATGTCTTATTTTTTGAGGGTCAAACCCCCCAGCATTTTTCAATATAAATTTTTTCATTTTTTGACATTTTTCCTTTTTTTTGTCTGATTTTCTCGTTGATATGTTGTTGCCTTTTGCTTGATTTTGCTCGTTTTTATATGGAAAATATAAAAAAATGAAAAATTTTATATTGAAAAATGCTGGGGTTTTGACCCGTAAAAAAAGAGAAATTTGACCAAAAAATTGCTACAAAAAACAGGTAAAATAGTCGAAAAAATGTCAGAATTTGACAAAAAATTTAATTTTTTTCAGATTATAATAAAATTATTATTTTCTGAAAAATTTGTCAGTTATAAAATAAATAATGACATGCGGCTGCGATTGCGATAGAGATTTATGTCTCGAGCAAAATAAAATTGTTACATATTGCCAGAAATGCAAAAACAGAAATAATTGGAACAGGTATAGATATACATAAATTAATTGGTAAACTGCCGAGACGAAAAGGCGGTTGGACATTGCCAGGCCATAAATATACAGGTCCATGGAATCCTCTTGATGAACAACTTGACGAAAACGATAATCCGCTGCCAGGACAAGAGTCTTACAATCAAGTTGACGCAATAGCAATGCGCCATGATATCTGCTATAGAGATAGTGAACTTCCAGACAGCAATCAAAATAAGCATAGCTGCGATAAAGTAATGTTAGACGAACTTCGTGAAATGAAACCTGCAAATATACGAGAACGTATTGACCGAAGGCTGGTCCAGGGTTTTATTGGAGCAAAATATAAATTAGGACTAGGTAAAGAATTATATGATGATCTTGCCGTAGAGCTACACAGACCTAAAAAAAAAAAGTTTCCGCGACGTAAAGTTGTCGCAAATGCCGTTGATGACATCTTGGCGATAGATTTAGTTGATATGTCAAATCTAGCTCAATTTAACGTTGGCGCTGATGGCGCTCCAAAAAGATATCTTTTTAATGTTGTCGATGTTTTTAGCAAATACGCGTTTAGTATACCAGTTTCGGATAAAACAGGGACCTCGATGACTGATGCGCTAAAACAAATTATTGTTAACACAGAAAGAAAACCAAACAGAATCTGGACTGATCATGGAGCGGAGCTTTTTAATAAAAAGTTTGAGCAGTTTTTGGAACAAAATAACATTAAAAAAATATGTTACTGGAAATGAGGGGAAAAGCGTCATCGTCGAGCGATTTAATCGCACACTAAACGAAAAAATCCATAAATATTTAACAGCTAAAAACACGAATAAATATATTGACAATTTACAGAAAATTTTTGACGAATATAATAACACGAAACACAGATCCATCAGAATGTCGCCAAACGACGCGATTGCAAATCCAATATTAGCGAAAGAAAACATGCACCGACGACACAAATTTAAAGTTGGCGATAAAGTTAGAATTTCTTTGACGAGAAAAACATTTGAAAAAGGTTATACTAATAACTGGAGCGAAGAAGTATTTGTTGTTGATAAAATACTTTTAACAATACCAGTTACATTCTCGCTGAAAGATTTATTAGGTGAGCCTATAACTGGCAGTTTTTATGAGCAAGAACTTTAGAAAACAGAACAAGATGTATTTGTTATTGAAAAAGTTATTAAAAAGCGCGGCAACAAAAGTTTAGTTAAATGGAGAGGGTATAGCGATAAATTTAATAGCTGGGTACCAACTAGGTCGATTTCATCGACTGCGATCGAAAAATATTATTATAAATTTCCTCATATTTTATTAGTACTGACTTACATTTTACTGGTTTACATAAAGAAATTAAATGTGATTTTCTCGCCTCGGCCATTGACATTAAATTAAATATTTTAACAAAAATAAAATCGTATTTTATATTTCTTTGTTGTACTTGTATTTTTACGTTTAAAAAAGGCTTTATAAGTTGCCAAAATATTTGATGTTCGGCAACAGTAAAATTAAATTTTAATATGTTTTTAGCAATATGGTACTTAACATCATATCGCCCAGTTGTTGGTCTGCTTAAATTTTTTTTTACTATCAACAACATCATCTTCTTCATCGTCATAGTTATACAAAATATCTTTTTCAGTATAATCAGCAAATCTATCGTTAGTAATATTTTCTAATGTAACATTTGAAACTGAAACAAAATCTCCCGAATATAGCTCAGCCAGTCTCTCAATCAAGCTCATTATTATAATAATCTTTTATCTAATTAATAAATAATAAGATGTTCGGAGAAATAAAATATCATCAGCGAGTTAATATACTAAATAACAAAGAACTAGCTGAGGCAATTCGAGCTTGTTTATTGGGACATAATTTTTATTTTGTTGATGTTATGATAACATTGGGTGATTCCGACAAATTTTTATTAACAGCAGCGGACAAAAGGAAACTTGATACAAATAAAATGATGACATTACGATTTAATCGCGATGATGTCATGGAATTTAGTCATAATTGTCTTTCTCGGAATGATCTCGAAAATATTATTAATTATCGTATCTAAAACTAAATCTATCAAATGTCAACATTGACGTTGCTGATTAAGTTCTGCCATCAGCGACAAATTTTACTACACGTGGATTAATTTCATGATATTTTGCCGCAGATGCTATTGATCTAAATTTCATTTCTTCTCCAGTTTCGAGATTTATTGAAACAACTGATCTAGTTGGATTTTTAAAATTATTACCACCAGCATCTCCTCTTCTACTATTTTCTTGTTGTGTAACCACATCTAAATTTTCTAGACGATTATCTGTTTTAATTTTGTTAATATGGTCGATAACTAAACTATTAGGGATTATTCCGTTAAAAGTTTCGTAAACAAACCTATGCGACCTATAATTAACAAAATCTGTTTTTGCTCCACGTACAGTAATATAAAGATATCCACTGTTCTGTAAACTTCCAACAAGTTTTTAGTTTTTTATGTCTAATAATTCCCTTATCATTTGCTTCATATAGATCAAACACTGGGTGAGGTTGAAATTCATTTTCTAATCCTAAATTTTCAATATTATCATCAGCAACTGTGCCATTTGCTCTATATACTCGTTGTCCTTCTGGAATATCGCCGCAAAACAAAGTATAAATAAAATCTTTTCTAAACATTTCAATTCTTTCTGCATTATCGCCTTTTACTGAAATTAACATGCCAGCTGGCGTTGGTATGCCGATAGATTTTTTTTAGATGCTATGCTGATAACAGAACCAAGTGCATTTGCAGCATATAGGTTGTACCTTGGGTGAACATGATAAGTTTCTTGCTCTTCCGCTGTCAGTGGCAGATATCTCAAAATTTCTGTCATTATACTATAAGGTTTTTCATATCTCTAATTAGAAAAATTCAATTAAATATAAAATATTACTATATATATAATGTTAAAATTGCGAGATATTGCTAAAAAGAGCATTATCAAATCAGAAAAAATTGCTTCAGCCTTTTCAGGTTATGATAATAGTTACAAACTTGATGATCAAAATGTCTTAGCAAATTTTAGCTCTACAAATTTATTTCATCTTTTACAACCTGTCATATCAGGAGAACTTGCGGCTCATAAAAGCATCAAACTTATAGTCCAATATCATATGATTTTATCAAAGTTACATGCAGTCGAGGATGTACTTTTTGAAACAAAAAGTTTTGACAGCGAAATTTCGGAACCATATTTAACAGCAAAATCGAGAAAAATATTAACTGGAACAAACATTGCCGTGGTCGCCGATGAAATACGTCAAGAAATAAACAAAAAATTAGAAGAATTTACTTTGTCAGGATCAGTTTGGAAATTCGAAATAATAAAAGAAGTTTTATTTCACACAGCAAAATATAACGTACTTCGCGGCAGCGGTGCTAATAGCGCTGGCTACGTCGATCTCTCTCAAAAAATAAAAAAAATAAAAAATGCTGTATAAATGTAAGAAACAATGATAACAGATGTTTTCAATGGTCTATTCTTTCTGCGATGTTTCCAAAAGAACAAAATGCTGATCGCGTTAACAGGTATTTTCCACACGAGGACGAACTAAATTTTTCAGGAATAACTTTTCCAGTAGCAGAAAATCATATACCAAAGTTTGAAAAACAAAATAATATCTCAGTAAATGTTTTTGGACTAGATGAGAAAGAAAATGTTTACCCGAGATATATCTCAGAAAATGCTTCACAGTTGACAATAAATTTATTATTTTATCAGGGACATTACTGTTGGATAAAAAACTTTAACGGATTAGTTGGCAGACAGTACAGTAAAAATAAAAAATATTTCTGCTCTAGATGTTTGCACGGTTTTTCTAGCGTCGGAAGACTGCAGGAGCATCTCAAATACTGCGTTAATGTTCAAAGAATAACTATGCCTAGCGAAAAAGAAAAAATATTAAAATTTAAAAATTATAATCATAAACTAAATATTTCTTTTGTTATTTACGCTGATTTCGAGTGTCTACTCGTTCCTGTGGTTGGAGCAGAAAATAATCCGAATAAATCCAGTACTAGAAAAATACAACAGCATATTCCTTGCGGAGTAGCTTATAAAGTAGTTTGTTGCGCTAACGATAAATTTTCAACTCCGATAAAGTTATATAGAGGTGAAAATCCTGCCGTATGGCTATTAAAAAATTTAATAGACGAAGTTAATAAAATTTCTAACAGATTACTTAAAACAGCTCCGATGAGAATAACGTCTAAACAACAACTCGATTTCGATAAAGCAGTTAATTGTCATATTTGTGAAAAGTTGCTGGACGATTCCAAGGTGCGAGATCATTGTCATTTGACCGGCCAATATCGTGGGGCAGCTCATAACAGTTGCAATTTAAAATTTCATGCTCCAGATTTTATTCCCGTAGTTTTACATAACTTTCGTGGCTATGACAGTCATATCATTGTAGAAGCTTTTGGTGATGAAAATATTAAAGCTAAACTAAAATTAAATAACGTAATAAAATGTATTCCAAATAATTTTGAAAAGTATATGTCGGTGACGCTCGGCAAATTACGCTTTATTGACAGTCTGCAATTTATGGCAGCATCATTAGATGAGCTAGCAAAAGGTTGCAGTAATTTCGCTAATCTAAAAAGTTGCTTCGGTGAAAACTATATCGATCTGACAAGAAAAGGCATATTTCCGTACGAGTATCTCGACGATTGGAGCAGATTTAATGAAACTTCTCTGCCTGACAAAGATAAATTTTACTCGCAGCTCAAAAATGAAAATATCACAGATGACGAATACAAATACGCACAAGATATTTGGAATAAATTTAGTTGTAAAACATTTGGTGATTATCACGATCTATATTTGAAAACAGATGTATTATTGCTAGCAGATTTTTTTGAGAGTTTTCGTCAGGTTAGTCATACAAATTATGGATTAGACCCCTGTTGGTATTATTCTGCTCCCGGGCTGTCTTGGGACGCTCTACTAAAAACAAGCAAAATAGAACTGGATCTCCTGACAGATGTCGATATGTTTAACTTTACTGAAAAAGGTATCAGAGGCGGAATTAGCGTCATAACAAAGAAATATGCAGCCGCTAATAACATATATCTGAAAAATTACGATAAAAATCTCCCGTCGAGTTACATTATTTATCTAGATTGTGTGAATTTGTATGGCTGGGCCATGTCAGAGCCAATGCCACACGGTGGATTTCATTGGATAACTCCAGATCAATTTCTTAAAGAAACTGAAAAAGATTTACCTAGAAAAATTAATATAGAATTTTCCGATATTTCATATTTTGTTGAAGTTGATCTAGATTATCCTAGTTCGCTACATGATCTACATAACGACTAACCGTTTTGCGCAGAGTCGATGATAATTAATTATAGTTTATTATCGCCTGAACAACGAGCAACGACGACATCAAAAAATTCGATTGTTAATAAGTTAGTTCCAAATTTGTTAGATAAAAGAAATTACGTTATGCATTACAAAAACTTAAAACAAGCAGTAGATGCTGGACTAATTCTGAGGAAAGTCCACCGCGTGCTAAAGTTTAATGAGTCGAAGTGGATCGCAAATTATATTGATCTAAATAAGAAACGTCGTGCTGTGGCTAAGACTGACTTTGAGAAAAACTTTTTCAAGTTAATGAACAATTCGGTGTTCGGTAAGACGATGGAAAACATTCGGAGGAGGGTTTCTATAGAAATTGTCAATGATATTAGTCGCAGAAATAAATTAGTTAACGATGATGGTTTTGTTAGTATGAAAATATTTAATGAAAATCTTGTTGCAATACAACGACGAAAGACAAATTTAAAGTTAAATAAACCGATTTATGTTGGTGCAGCTGTACTTGATATATCGAAGTGGCTGATGTACGATTTTCACTACAATTTTGCCAAAAAGCAATGGCTAAATTCGGAGTTGCTATTTACTGACACGGACTCGCTAGTTTATAATATAAAATGTGAAGATGTCTATGAGGATATTTACAATAATAAAAATCTGTTTGATTTATCAGTTTATCCAGTATGTAGTGGATTTCAAGATAATTCGAATAAAAAAGTTATTGGTAAAATGAAAGCTGAATTTATGTTTGTACCGGTGAGAGAGTTTGTTGGATTAAGAAGCAAAATGTATGCTGTTATATTAGATGACAATAAACTTACAAAGAAAGCTAAAGGTATTCCTCGAGGATATGTGAAAAAGATGATGAATTTTGACGATTTTAAAGCAGCACTAAACAATAGCATCAGTTTTATCAAAACTAATGTCATAAGAACAAACCATCATAAACTTGAAACCGATACGATCATAAAACGTGGACTAAGTAATTTTGATGATAAAAGATATTGCAGCGATGGAATTAAGACTCTAGCGATTGGACATTATACAATTAATTTTGTCTAAACATTAGAAATAATGTTTGAAAATTTAACATTAGCAGATGGAGTTAATAGCAAAATAAAAAAAAATAATGGTCAATAACCAACAATTATCATTTGAATTTAATGATGAAATTTCAGGTATTTGTTTTAGCAAACTTGACAGAATCAAACTCTCCCTTATCAAATCAGATGACAGCAAATACTTTAGTTATCTCGAAAGTTTACGAGATGAGCTTGCATTGAAATATGACAATTTACATAATCCAATCAGCCAAAATCGGTATACTAAAATTAGTATAGACTTGGACAGGTCAAAGGTTTTTGAAAAAGGTAGTAAGTATCTTCTCAGTAAGATAGCGATGAAAGAATTATTCAAGTGTCATCGTAAAGTATCTGGTAGAGTTAAATGCTCGTTATATAACCATGATAGCACATATTACTTGATAGCGAGTGTGGAAATACTATGTGTTGGTCAAGAAATATAACCTTTTTAAAAAGAAAGATAATACTGTTCCAGCTTAGTTTAAAATCTTTGTAAGTTATCTAACATATCATATGTGATTTAGATTTTACACTGTAAAAAATTGGTTTATTTTTTGGCTATAAAACTTATAATCAGTGAGTTTTAGTCTTTTTATCTCAAATTTTTGCTTAATTCACTGCATTTTGATCAAGCTAGACAAATCCGTTAAGCATAGGTATTAGTTGATCAAGCTAGACAACTCCGTTAAGCAAGGTATTAGTTGATCAAGCTAGACAGCTCCGTTAAGCATAGCTTAGTAACAAGCAGTTGTCTGCTATGTTACGTGAACTTACATAAGACTAACGTTGGTTTTTATTAAAAAGCATTTCAAACTCTCTAAAATGCATTTAACTCCAGAAGAGAACTTGCACAGACAAACAGACAGACACAAAATTCAAAAAAACTGTAATTGTGACTATAAATATTCTAACTAACATACAAACAGACAGGCATAAAATTCAAAAAACTGTAATTGTGACTATAAAGTACATGAGTTTTAACTTCACACAGCAAGTTATTTTTAGACAGCATGCAGCATACGAATCATAAAACTTATTGATTTTTCTTACTATCTCCTAGCAACGGCTGATGAAACACAGACTTTTAACTGACAGAAATACTGGTTTTATACACACTGTATAGACCTATCCAATGTATTTGGAAATTGAAATATTTTACAATAAATGTTATTTTATTCAGAAATCCACACTATAGTTTATAATAATTATGATTTTTTTATTCTGTATACTGTAAGTGCTTGTGTAGTATTAGGTAACTATATAATAACTTTTTTAACATATATATATATACATAATGTAGTCCGGTGGCCGATTGCTAGCGCGCTGGACTCTTGTGCTCAAGGTCCGTGGTTCGAATCTCATGACTGCCATATGGCGACGGGAGGCGATTTTGATACCGAAAAAAAATTGCTTATTTAAGTAGGGGCGTAGCCAGCCCGTCTATGCGTCAATAGAAAATTTGTACACTCCTCTCACCATATCACTTGGTGGGTGTAATTTTGCACACCCTGGGTGATTATGATGGGGTGTGTGTGTAAATTTATTTTGACGTATAGAGAAGGCATGTTTGTGCTGTCCTTAATTAAGATATAATCATATGTATATACATGTTTGTATGTCCGTCTTTAAGATAAGTTTAAATGTAACTGTGCTGTCCTTAATTAAGATATAACCATAATCATATGTATATACATGTTTGTATGTAACTATGCTATCCTTAATTAAGATATAATCATAATCATATCTATATACACGTTTGTATGTCCGTCCTTATATGTAACCTCTGAACTTACTAGAATGTTATATGACAACCTAGGAGTTCACATGGGGTTAAACTGTGCTGTGCTAGGATAAATTTATATGTAACCTCTGATCCTGCTAAGATGTTGTTTGACAACTTAGGGGATCACATGGGGTTAAACTGTGCTGTCTGTTTCGTCTTTCGAATTTCCTCTGATCCTTCTAGGATGTCACATGGCAACCTAGGGGGTCATATGGGGATTAATTCAAATCCCTCTGAACTTGCTAGGATGTCATATGACAAGCTAGGAATTCATATGGGGTTGTGTTGTGATTATATGTTTTGTAAAAATATTTTTTATTTTTACTGTTTGATTTATAGTAGAAATATCGTTATCAAATAAAATATCAACCATATTATCAATAAATGTCATCACATCATCTGCCCAACCCGCTATTCTCACATCATTTTCAGTCGCGAATAACCAAACTGATCCATATTTTGGCGATATATGATATCCAACTTTTTTAATACAATCGCTTATTATTTTAGGTTTTATACCAGTATAACCTGAGGCTGATTTGATGGAAATCTCTTACAAAATCTGTTTGTCAGATCAAATCCAACATGTCGGGTTGGATGACAGAAGGACATTATATATAATATTTTATTGTTTAATATAAATTTTGTCTAAAACTATACAAATAATTTCTAGAGTGTAATAGTAGTATAAGTAATTGAGTTGTTTCTATCTCAGAGCCACCCCTACCCCAACAAAAAATATTTTTGTCAGAAATATGAAAGTCATCATTTTAAGCTAAAAAAGGCTGCTGACAAAAATGCTAACGTATAAAGTTTTTGGGGGTAGGGGGGTCTCTGAAATAGAAACCTCATATTACTTTTACTACTAATAGAGCGTATTTGTTGTACCAAGAGCCATGGATGATTATCCTAACTGTCTGCATTAGTGATATTAATATATATTCTATTAGGAATAATTTGGCATTGGAATTCTTTTTCCGAGAAATGGCTGTTATGGTCCACCACATGAAAACTAGAAATTGAAGGTGGTCGTTGTTAGTAACGGCGAGCACGGTTTCGGACGTACTTACATAAGTAGACAAAGGGTCAGATATAATATACCATGACAAGAATCTGCGAAACAAATGAGGATCATATTTGCAAGTGTGACATTGCCAAATATTCTTGAACAATTTCCATAATACAAGAATCAGAATGAACGAAAGTTTAAATCTGAGATAATACTAATCTTTAACTAAATTTGATTTCTACACAGTACCGTTAACAGTCAAACAGTTTTGTAAAAGCTTCAGATGCTGTTACTATGGCCGGTATAATCAGTATATGCAAGTAAATAATAATTCAATGACGAAAACTGATACTTACCGAAGGTGGTGATTCTACTGGATGGGGAATGAAGCAGTCCTTCACAATTTTTCATTGCTTGTATCAGGGCATTGAACCAACAATTGTTGTGTTTATTTTCCAGTCGATGTCCAGGCTGATCAGCCTTGTCTGATCGAACGATCAGAGACTTTTGTAGGAAGTTCTCTTTCGTCTCTGATAAAGCCGGGTAGAACGTAATAACTCCACTCTTCTTTATCATGTTTTCACCTTGCGCCATGACATTAGACGGTCTCTTGGTCTTCATATTTTCACCTTGCTCCATGATATTAGACGGTCTCTTGGTCTTCATGTTTTCACCGTGCTCATGACATTAGACGGTCGCTTGGTCTTCTTTACATCTTTAGCAGTTCCTTTCTTTGGAGTTGAAATCATCCTGGGAGGCGAGAAATACCTCGGTTTAGTCTGTGAAGTCTTTGCTTCCCTTCTCCACTGTTCCTTTGATATGTCAATATCCTCTTGTTTAATAGTGGGTGTTTCTATCTCGAATCCCCTTAATCTTCTTTGACGTATTGTTGAGTTCATGCTATACTCGTATTCCCTACATCTTCTTATCATGTTAAAATGCAACGGCCTGATAAACCTCCCATCACGCTGTCGGAGTTCCTTCTTTAAGATGTCGTATTTCACAATCAGGAACCAATATTCTACGAAGCAATTTGTGTCTCTGGTACGATCTTGTGATGATGTTTCTTGCTTCAAAAGTAAACCATTCCAAAGTGGATAGATATGTAAGTACGATTCAATTACATCAAGTGCTTTAACAATGTGGTATGGATTCCTTCGACATGTTGTTTCAGCACACTGCTTCGTCATTTCGTTCTTTGCGACCTAATGACTCCCAATATTTTTGGAAAGGCGACGAAGCCCTTATTGTCGCGCCTGTCTCAATTTCAACGTTAGTTTCCAATTCTGGTGCATGTATACTCGAGACCTCATCCGCATGTGGAAGTAATGCTATTCTTCTATGAATTTTCTCATCGGACTCCTGTACAATATTGATCACAAACTCTGAACCCAAGACTATACGTATGGTGGAATATAGGTCGGCGGCATGACTTAAAGTAAGCGGGTTTTGCAGCAATGCAAAGGAAAATGTGCAGTACTCGGCCAGTCCTTTGTCAGGTGTCACTTTTGAAAGTTGCGCACTCTTTGGATCCGATGAGCCGAACATAAATGCACCTTTGTGAATTTAGCTAGCGAAGTTGATTTACTTGCCATTTCCCAGGCTCTGTTCAAATAACGTGTTATGTTTTCTTGATTGCAAATCAAAAGAAAAGCATTAATCATAGCCCACGAATAATCCAGTTCTATACGGGCTGGCTTTACCACCGTCCTAGTCCTATATAAAGTGAGTAATGCTTTCTTAACTCTAGCAAGAAGGAGAGAAATCATGGTTGTCTTGTGCTCGTTTGTTATCATCTCTGACATTGGGATAGGGGGCTCCTTTGATTTGTGGTCCTTTGAAACCGCAGCATAATGAAATCTTTCCTTATTTGAATTTTTTAATTTGCGAACAACTGAGCCAGTAGCATCAAGGTACAACACACGCTATTCGGTCTTCACCTTTTTACGAAGAAGCTTCAGCTGTTTCTCTGTGAAGAGTATCACTGTAAAAGGTGAAATGGAAAGGAACTGAACATAACTGAGTACGTGCGAACTTTCTTTGTCACAATCTTCCAGAACATTTTTCGTTAAAACCAAATCTTTCCAGTCATCATCATCCACGTTGCGTTACTTGTTTTTTCATATTGTATATTTCGTAGCACTTGCTTAGTAGAAGCGTCGGTGCGATTTCCAGCATCGAATGCAGCTTTGTCCATTCTACCTAATATCTCATAATGCAACTTAGATGCACCAGACCTTTCTGTCTCTTGTTTATATTCTTCTCGTTTCTTACCACGTAACTGCCGCTGCCTTTCTTCAAATTCTTTGTGTCTCACTTCACATTTTCTTGTCACATTGATCTGTACACCATCTTTGGATAAATGTTTCGGCTTCTTCTGTATCTCAAACATGAATTGGGCACAGTTTTCAAACTGGCAGTTGGCTTTCCCATAGAAATAACAAGCATGTTTCTTGGGAGTACCCTTTTTCTTTACTCTGTTATTTGTGATCCTAAGTACACAAGATGGAACCTGTACCGACACCTTCTGAGTTAAAATGTCTGTCCAATTTCCACGTAATTTCCTTTGACTTTCGTATTACTTGGTTTAAGTTGTGTCCACTCGTCTTTTGACAAGCATACTTCAAAAGACTCTGGCGATTCTATTTTGCAGTATGGTTCGAAAACATTGCCTTTCTTCTCCATAAGTTCTTTTCCGTCAGAGCTACTCCTGTCGTCCTCAACGTTTGCACTTTTACTAAAGCAATTAGATTCTTCTATTATATCCTGTGAACATGAGACGTCGAAATTCTCAACCGGTATGTTTTCTGAACTGTCATTTAAAAGTCTCACCTCATCTTCATCCTTACATGTTTCACGGTCTTGAACAAATCCTTGTACTACGTAAGCATTTGGTGTAAACATTTCATCTCCTTTAAAAGAGCTTTTGCAATAGTCCGCACCGGAATCTTCAAATTTTATTTTCTCAGCCAGGGCCGCTTCCTTGTCAATGATGCTCTAAGTTTATAAATTACTGCAAAGACCATGATGCAGTTTGATATCATATTTACCAGTCTTTTCTGCTAGAGCAAAGTCTGCACTACTTGTGCAGTCTAAACGTCGTCTTTCATCATTAGTAAAAATATATCCATCTGACGCGAATTTATCCATCTGGATATCATCGGATGTATTATTTTTAAGTCCATCCTTGGTATTGTCCTCCATAAAGGACTGTGCAACGTCATCTCTTGATCTAACCGTAGCATCTATTGCATACGAAATTTTGCAATGGTCTGAATCTGCTGCATATAAAGAATCTTCCAAGTTATCTTTCCTGGCCATGACGGCTCGCTTGTCATAGGTGCCCACCATACTGGAATGAATGTACTCACGTTCATATTGTATGGGGTCATTTTTTCTTATCTTGGAAGTTCTTTCAAACGGGGAGATAAATCCGAGTCTCTTCGGGTATAAACATGATCTCTTCTTCTTTAATGGTAAAATATACTCATCCGAATTCTCTCTCCTTGGTCTCTGACGTCTTCGCCTGTCCCTTACAAGTGGCTCTCCATCCTGAATAGGTTTGAAGAAATTTCCAAGCAACTTGCGAGAAACCAGAATTACCTTCCTACTGTTGACTGCAGAGCTGCCTATACCAATGTGTTCGCACAAAAGTCCTGCTAATGACTCAGTGCTTGTGTACGATCCATCCAGATCGCATAGCCGTTCAACGTAAAGGTGATGCAAGCCCTTTTTTATGAGATTTAAATCAATCTTTGATTTTATACTCATCGCAACTTTTGGGTTGTACAAACCTTCAAAATGTATTAGTTGGTCACTATGGATAGCTAATAAAAATATACACACATCTTTATAAGTCATGTCATGTGGTGATTTTATTGTGTTCCCATTGTGGACTATCATCTTCAGTTAATTGCTAGTGACGAATACAGTGAAGAAATCAATATAGAACACATCTATATAATTTGATCATATTGATCTCCTTAGATTGGGAACATTTATTCTCGTTTGCAATTTATTGTCAATATTAATGTACAGCCATATACAAACATGCATACACACAGAGTTATAAAAATGTTGCCCTAGACCTAAGATCCATTTTCAGCGTGAAGGTGTTTGTGATGAGTGGTGGACCTAGGCGCTATTTTGTTTTAGGTTTCCTAGTATATCTCAGAAGATGGGGCACAAAGTTACTGTGTTTTCCTCATAGGTTGCTGAAGGGGATGTTGTGTATGGGGGACGGATTTTGGGATAGATACCTAGTATGATTAAATCTTATTGAGTAATCACTTAGAGTAGTTTGGTCAGCGATTCGAGTTGCTTGATAAGCACTTCGAGTGATTATCTTAGATCTTTGAGTGGTTTAGTAAGCTAATCGAGTGTTTCGGCAAGGTCTTCAAGTGATTAGGTAACATTTCTGCTAGTTTGATAAGCGTTTCTAGGTAATCGCTTAGGCGATAGCAGGAAAAATTTGGCGCACTATGCATGCTTTTGTGTCAGCGGTTGTTATCAGGAGATCATGTTTTTCGTCCAAATATTATCTAAGAACATTCTGTAACATGCTGTAAGGTTCACCTTCAGCAAATACACAAAGAAGGGTTTTCATCTCGTCCGTGCCGGTTCTTGTTTGAAAACGCATCAGTAATGGACGCAATTCTGCTGCTTGGGAGGTAGAAATAGTGTACCAAAATTATATACACAAAGCGCCCAGAAGATATTTTACTATTGCATTATATTACTTTGTAGCAGTATAAATCGCCATTTAGAAGTTTGAAGAAATATACTCTAAATGAGTGAGCACTGGCATGATACTATATTTTTAGTTCGAATACGTTCTCCGATGACGTTAATGTTAGGAATATAACCCCTACTACCGCCCAACTCTAGCCTTCACAAAGACGAAAATTCGTCTTTTATGTTCATTGTATATCGACAAACGGCAATAACTTCTGCCCAATACTTCTTATTGTCTACTACAACTTGCGCTATTTAGAAAATTTTGCTTGTGAACTGACAACATTGTTCACATCCCCTCCCGAAATCCAATGGAAATTTGTACAACTTTTCTTCCCATTCATAGAGGGTTATGTTATTTTAGGATGTATTGAAGCTTATTCTACAGGAAGTATACATTATGTTTTGAATTTTAGACATAATTGTGTGAAAATTTTTCAGCTATGGGAACTATCTGCTTTCTCTGACCGCATGGCTCTGCACGACTGTATAGAAAAGAACGTATTAAAATTAGTGTTCGCGCACACTGTCAATTTATTTAACACCCTTTGCGTAGAGGGTTATCTGCCGTTCGTAACGCAGTTAATTTGTTTTTTTAAATTTTATTACTTTGTCGTATCAGAATTAACTATGACGACTGTGTAAGCCATATGGAGGAATGCAAAGCTAGTCAGAAATCTCGCGACTCATATCTCATATGTACAAGTGTACACCGTCAGCTACGTTCAGCATGTGTACCGGTTGGTCGGAGAACACATGATCGATCGTTTTATGTAAGGAAAGCTTGAAGAAACAGGATAAAATGTGGGAAATAAAAACACTGATAGTACTGATGTTTTGAAATTCACCTTATACAGAGTAGCTGACCAGCTTTTTTGACGACGCTGTAACAGCTGGGGAAATGGAGTAAGCTCCCAATTTTCGAACGTCCACACCATCTCTGGAGTTACAGGTGAGTATACTGGAACAAAACAAATGTACAGAGTTTATCAGTTGTGGTCAAGTTCTCCTCGTCCTTCCCTTTTCCTTTGCTTTATCCAAGATGTCAGATACTTTTGGGGAATATTACATCCAATTGTAGGCTGACCAGACCGCTAGGTCCTCCCGCATGCCCGAAATAGCCTTCGGGCCTGTAAATCCAGAAGCATGGGATTTATATGATTTCAATGAACCATGCCGCCTAGGAAGTCCTCATATTTTATGCCGTCTCGGCTACCGACTGTACCGTCCAGCCATCTGGCTCTCGAAACATACAGTCAAGTCGCACCTCAAATTTTATGCCGTCTCGGTCACTAAACGTACTGTCAAACCCTGCGGATCTATATTCATTCTGTCGAGCTGCACCTCAGTTGTCATTCCTTCTTAGCTGCCCACCGTACCGTCCAGTCGTCCGACTCTCGATCCACACCGTTTACTGACCGTATGACTTCCGTTACATATATTCCACTGTTTCCTCAGGTTTCGTACGACCGCCTAACATTACCATTACTCTGGCAGTACAGACGTCGACATCGCCGTCCGTAAGCCAAACACACATACTGACTGTTTTGTATTTCGGAAAGCCGTCCTGACCAATTCAGTAGCCATATCACAAGAATAAAGCTAGCCATTAACTCACGGCTTACCGTCTTGTATGGTACCGTGACAGTCTAATAGACTACGGCCAAGGCACGTCTATTCCTCCAGGGATGTATTATACTGATATCGATCTTGTTGACTTACACACTTAGCTTGGGGATGAATATGATGATGGTTCTTGCTCAGATTCCATCATAAAGCGAACTATGTATAGTTTTTAAGGATGCAGAAGATGAAGTTATGGAACTGATACCGAACTCAGAACTTCCGCTACCCATCTTCTACCCCGATATACATAGTCGAGTCCCCTGTTGCTTTTCACTAAGAAGAAGTAGGTCCCTTGTTTGGTTTTCCAACGCAGTAGGCAAAAATCAGAGAAACGTCCGAGAGTCAATCTGCCAAGATCAGAGACCTAGGCAATTCTCAAACCTTTCCTTTTATCGGAAAAAAAAACTACCAGTTCTCTTTGCAATACTGCTGGTTTAAGACATATTCTGACACCGTATTCATAGATCTCCCGGGGTAAAACAAGAACTATGCTGCTGTTAATCTGCCCCACCTGTGTCTATAAGGTGGAAAAAGATACTTGCAAATCACTTCAAAGCTCGCTGTCAGTATCGTAGCCACTTCTTCGTTGTTGTATCTGGAGTGTGTATCGAATTTTCATCCTTTCAAACTGGCCCGGAAATTCACACCCCATCACGAACCTATAACGCACCATCTGGATTGCCTGTAATGTCAGGTGGAAAGAGAAAAACTGAAGAGGATGGCAGCCCAATAGCTGTCCAAGAGGCGCTGAAATCAATACCCTATACGTAAAGGTTCAGTTAGTACAAGCTAAGGATACAGTATATTACCATTGCATATTTTTCATACCCTGTAGATCGTCTTACAGCATGTGCTGTATTCGACTTCCTTTTTCAAGACGCGAATTTCTCGAAATTAGCTCGACGAATTTCTTCAAATTATTCCTACTGTAAGAACTAGTCCCAAGCTTGATAATGTCCAAGAAGCGTTTAAATAAAAATCCGCTTGGAAGAGGTTCAATTAGTACAATCATTTCAAACAATCTGTTAACATTTGCTGGAGTTTTCATACCCAGTACCCATCAG
Organism: Megalonaias nervosa; assembly: GCA_016617855.1. Classification (NCBI taxonomy): domain Eukaryota; kingdom Metazoa; phylum Mollusca; class Bivalvia; order Unionida; family Unionidae; genus Megalonaias; species Megalonaias nervosa. Next base: position 4,570 of record JAECUM010003330.1, on the reverse strand, counting down.
GCGCCCCTTTTTATTTTCTTTCACCACGAAATTGATCAATTCTTCTATCATAGGTGGACTCTATCCCCTAGAGGTTATTTATCAAAGAAGGATCCATGCCAAAGCTGTATAACGAGGGAACGTAATGGCCCAACTGTATACGTAAGATGTCATCTTTTAATGGCACATGTTCTACTCTACTTCCTTTATTTAGCTGCGAATTTTACAAAATCGGCCAGACCAATTTTCTTGAAACTTTTCCTACTTTTAAAACGGTTCCCTAAATAGATACTGTGCAAGAGACTTGAAATCAAAATTCTCTAAGATGGAGTACAATCAGTACAAACTAGTGATACAATCTATTAACATTTGCGTGTTTATCGTTCCCGGTACCCATAGCGCGCATTTTATTTCTCTGATTATTCTCGACGCAATTCGTCAGGACTTCCTTTATAGGTGTGCTTTATCCTCTAGAGAAAAATATCAAAGAATGGTCCTTGTCAAACCTCCCAAGAGGGGATGTAATGGCCCAAATGTATACATAAAATATAATTTATTGGCTCAATGTGTTGTCCTTAATCTAGCCGCGAATTTCTCGATATCGGCTTTACGATTTTTATTGAGACTTTTTCTACTTTTATATCAGATCCCTAGTAAGATACTCTCTAAGAGATGTTGAAATCAAGATCCTCCAAGATCGAGTACAATCAGTACAAGTTAGTGATACAATCTATGAACATTTGCGTATTTGTCATACCCAGTACGCATAGCGCCCCCTCCCCGTATTTCGCTGACTCCTCTCGACGAAATTGGTCAGGACATCTTAGTGTATGCACCCTATCCCCTACAGATAGAGTTTTAAGGAAGGGTCTATATCAAAACTCTAAAGAAGGGACGTAATGGTCCAAATGTACACTTAATATATAGTTTTCTTACGGCATGTGTTGTTCCCGACCTCCTTCATCTAGCTGCGAATTTCTCGAAATCGTTTCGACGAAATTTCTTCAAACGTTTCCTACTGGAAGAGTGAGAACCATTTTAGATAATTACGAAGAGGCATTAGAATCGAAATTCTCTAAGTAAAGACTCAGAACAAATCTATTTACACGAATCAGTTAGCGTTTCTTAGTTTCATAACTCGGTACCCATAGGACGCCCCTTATTTCGATTATTCCTCTCGAATAAATTGTCAGGGCTTCCTTCGCGGATGGGCTCTATCCCTGGAGTTAAAAAGCAAGGAAGGGTCAATGTCAAAGTTTTTAAGAGGGGAATTAATGGCCCAACTGTTTACATAAGACATCATCTTCACACGGCATGCATTGAACTCGACTTCCTTTCTCTATCCGGGAATTTCTCGAAATCGGCTAGATGAATTTCCTTCGAACTTTTCCTACCGTTAGAATTGGTATCTAATCAGATACTGTCCAGTAACCGTTGAAATCAAAATGCATTAAGTTGGAGTGCAATTAGTACAAACTTTTGATACAAATTATTAATATTTACGTGTTTTTTCATACCCCGTACCCAAAGGACGCCAATTATTTCGTTGTTTCCTCTCGACGCAATTCTTCAGGACTTCAATTGCGGATAGACCTATGCCTTGGAGATAAAATATTAAGGAAGGATCAATGTCACATCTCGTAAGATGGGACGTAACGGCTCAACTGTATATGTAAGATATCATCTTCAGACGGTAGGTGTTGTACTCTACCTCCTTTCTTAAGGCCGCAATTTTCTTGAAATCGGTTAAACGAATTTCTTTCGAACTTTCCCTACTGTTAGAAGGAATCCCTAATTAGATACTCTCTAAGAGAGCTTGAAATCGAAATCCTCGAAGTTGTAGTACAACTAGTACAAATTATTCATACAATCTATTAACATTTGCTTGTTTTTGCTAGCCCTAATCAAAAGGGTACCCCATTATTTCGCTTTTTCCTCTCGAAGATATTCGTCAGGACTTCATTCGTAGGTGGACTCTATCCCCTAGAGATAAAATGTTAAAGAAGTGTCCATGTCAAAACTGTATAAAGAGGGAACGTAATGGCTCCACAGTTTACTTAAGATATCATCTTCTTACGGCATGTGCTCTGCTCGACTTCCTTTATTTAGTCTCGAATTCTCGAATCGGTTCCACGAATTTTCTGGAGACTATTCCTACTGTTAAATCGGGTCCCTAATGGTATACTGTCCAAGAGACGCTGAAATCAAACTCATCTAACTTGGAGTACGATCAGTACAAACTTGTGGTACAATCTATTAACGTTTGCGGATTTTCAATACCCGGTACCTATAGCGCGCCTCTTATTTCACTGATTCCTCGCGACGAAATTCGTCAGTACTTCCTTCGAAGGTGGACTCTGTCCTCTAGGGATAACATGTCAAAGAAGGGTCCATGTAAAAACTCTAAAGGGGGAACGAAAATGACCCAAAAATGTATACATATTATAAAATCTTCTTATGCCAAGTGTTGTACTGGACCTCATATCTAGCTGCGAATTTCTCGAAATCGGCTCGACGCAGAGCACTTTAATTAGATAATATCCAAGCAGCGTTGAAATCAAAACACAAAGTAGAAGTTCCGTTTGTTGAAACTATAGATACAAATCTTTGAAGATTTGCGGGGTTTTTTTCATACCCGGTACCCATCGGGCGCCTCTTATGTCCTTGTTACCTCCCAGTAAAATTCGTCAGGACTTTTTTGGTGGATGGACACTATCCGATAGAGATAAAATAACAAAAAAGGATCGATGTCAAAACTCTTCAGTGTGGACGTAACGGCCCAACTGTATACGTAAGATATCTTCTTACGGCATGTGTTGTATTCGACCTTCTTTCTGAAGCCGCGAATTTCTCGAAGTCGGCTCGACAAATTTTCTTCGAACTTTTCCTGCTGTTAAAACGGGTTCCAATCTACTAACATTTGCGTGTTTGTCATAAGCGCTACCCATAGCACGCCCTTTATTTCACTGATTCCTCTTGACGAAATTCGTCAGGACTTCCTTCGTAGGTGGATTCTATCCCCTAGAGATGAAATATTAAATAATGATTCGTGTCAAAATTCAATGAAAAGTGGATGTAATTGCCCAAATGTATACGTAAAATATAATCTTCTTACGGCATGAGTTGTACTCGACATCCTTTATCTACCATGGAATTTCTCGAAACTGCCTCGATGTATCTTCTTCGCACGTTTCCTACTGCTATCGTCAAAACAAACATAATATCAATGAACGGTCCGTGTAAAAGCTTTAAAAAGAGGGGACGTAATTGTCCAGAATGTAAACTTAAGATATAATCTTACGGCATGTGTTGTTTTCGATTTACTTTATCTAGCCTCGAATTTCTCGAATGTTGGATCGACGAATTATTGTCTTCTTCTTTTTCCTGTTATTAACTAGATATTATCCAAGACGAGTTGACATCAAAATCCTCTAAATAGAAGTTCAATTGGTACAAACTTCTGATACAATCTATTAAAATTTGCATGTTTTTCAAACCCTGTATCCTTCGAACGCCCCTTGTTGCGTTGCGTCCTATCGAAGAAATTCGTCAGACATTGCTTCGTGGGTGATCTGTATCCCATAGAGACAAAATATTAAAGAAGGTCTATTTTTTCAAAAATCTTTAAAGGGGGGAAATAAAGTCCAAACTGTATACGTAAGATACAATCTTCTCATCGCATCTGTTGTACCTGACCTCTATGATCTAGCCGCGAATTCCTTGAAATCGTCTAAAAGCATTTTCTTCTATCGTTTCCTACTGTTTAGACGGGTCCCTCTCTAAGTACTTTGGAACAGGGGTTCATATCAGAATTCTCTAAGTAAGGGTCAAAGCATAGCAAGGTCTGGCTGCAATCTGTTCATAGACTGTAACGAGTTTTAATACTGTTAAAATCAGTAAAGACCAGACGTGAAACGATAGACCTGTGCCGCTTATCGATACGATTCACGATACGCTGCCTGCGATACGACGCATACAGATACTCATATGGTCTTGGTAGGTTTTCCATCTTTGGAAAGTTGGTGGCGCCATTTCATGTAGACATTTTGTTCCTAATTCCAGTATGCAGATGACAGACAGACATATAGTTATCATATATTTATATGCAATTCTCGTTGATGAGAAGATAACAACAATACTTTCAAACAGACTACCTGTTGGTTGCAACGAGTGTTATCCAACGTTTAACTCCCTTTGTTTTGTACAACACAAATGATTTGAAAACATCTTAGTACCAATTCCGTGTCTCAGTTACACTAGGAAGATATTACAATGTTATCTTCAGAACAGAAGAAATAATGCAATTTTCTCGTGCAAAGAAAATATCATCTGGAACAAATTCGGGCATGGGAATAAGGTTAATACCAACAAAATCGATAACATTTTGCTTCCTGCAGATGCAAAATACTGCTGCAGCCACAGCATTTGTTAGTGAAGAACGAAAACTATTGACACCCAGTCCTATTCTACAAATTTTTTAAACTTCCACAAGGTAATAAATTTGAGCAGTTTGAAATCTGCCCCATCGCTCGTTCTATGCTAATTTCATTTATTCAGTCAGTGTCTCCATTCACTGGTTAAATATTTCTGC